>CABHPR010136232.1:9914-41264 GCA_902168415.1 Peromyscus melanophrys
CACACAGTGTACCTTCACTATATGATAAGCACTATTCTGTTACTTAGCACACAGTGTACCTTCACTACATGATAAACACTATTCTATTAATTAGCTACAGGGAGCTAATGAAATTTGAGCAAAGAATTGACATATTCAAAAGGATTTAGAAGATTATTCTGGTAATAGTATACTTGAGAATGCCAGCAGAGAAAACTCCAGGAATTTTTGCAGTAGTTAAACTACAGGGCTTAGCTGTGCTAATGACAATAACAATGGAAATGAAAGGACAAATTCACAACATTGGTAAGAAGCAAAGGGGAAAAACCACCATGATTCGTGTTTGGACAACGTGCAGAAAGATGGAGTCAATTATTCTTATCTACCTGGAACAGTGAAACACCAAGACATTTAGCAAAGACAAGAGGTAGTTTAGAAAGGTCAGAGCTAGCTAATTCACTCAACAGCATTGGTGATAGTGGAGTTAATCTTCCTCAATCTTAAGATGCTGAGAGGTCCTATCTAGGTGAGAAAGTGTAGCAACTACAAGGATAGCCTAGACCCTAAGAAAGAGGTGCAGGTGCATGTCAAGAATTGGGGTCATTTGTGATGCTGGGGAAAGATGAAGAGAACAGACAAGATAGCATGTTTTACATCCCACTTGGAATTTATGCTTGTAAATGATGGATGAAGTCTGGGTTAACATCAGCATTCACCGTTTGTTGCACTGTATCCAGGTGTCTTTGTCTTTTCCACAGTTACCCTTCTCGGTCCCCTCGATGTTCAGCTTCTCATAGCAGTACTTGTCAGATGCCGTGACCTCTGGAGTAGAACAGAATTTCCATCAGTGATGGGTGGACTCAGGAGCTGTTCACAGGTTTGCAGCGAGGGGAGCTACGGTTTAGGGACTTGTTTCCTACAGCGTTGTCAATGACAGGGACAAGAATTGCACATCACTTACGAAAGTTGCACTACATCACTGACATGGCTTGGTGCATCTTCCATGAAACCTTATTGGAAACAGGAAAACCAGTACACATAGATCTTGGAGGGGATTTGGGCTACAGACTGAGGATACTAATTAGGGGATGGCGCCATCCTTGAATGTATAGTTTAATCTCAGTAGCAAATGCATGAGTCTCAATCAGAAACTTTATTACTACAAAGGGCAATGTTATTCAAATAGCTGTACAGTATAATCAGAAACAGCAGCATGATTTCACCTTGCTTACCGAATCTTAACTGCTATAAAACAAATAAACTTCTATTTTGCTTTTAGATGAGATCGGATTCATTCTAAATCTCTGAAAGGCAAAAACCATTTTAAGGTAGTTCCATCATTTTTGCAGGTTTTGTTTTTTCTGAAGCCTGTGCTGGCTCTCAGAGTCACTTGCTAGAACAAAATAATTTTCCAGCCAAGGAGGGTGGGCTAAGCTTGTTATCTCATCTCAGCAATCCAGAGATGGAGGCAGGAGGATTAGGAGTTCAGGATCATCCTCCATTACCCAGGAGATTCAAGACCAGCTTTGGCTACATGAGATCCTACTTGAAAGAGAGGAAAAGAAACAACAAAAACCAACCAACCAAAAAATAATGAAGACTTTTATAAGCTAATCAAATGTCAATTGGTGATACAAGTTAAGTATTGCTAGTCCAAAACCTGAAATGCTTCGTGTTCTGAGACCTTTCAAGAGCTAACAAGATTCACACATAAAAAATGACATGACCTAGGCTGAAGAGATGGCACAGTGAGTAACAGAACGCACTGTGCAAGTGTGAGGACTTGGGTTCAAATCATATACAAAGCCAAGGGTGAACATGCATGTGCCTACAACCCTTGAGCTATGAGGAGTAGAGGCAGGAGGATGGCCAAAGCTTGCTGGCTGCCAGCTTAGCTCCTGGTCCAGTGGGAGCCTGTTTCAAGAGAATAAGGTGGAGAGTGATGGAGTGGGACACCTGATGTCCTCCGCTGCCTTCTGTGGATGCATAAGCATGCATACCCACACATATACATGAGCATACACACACACACACACACACACACACACACACACGCACACGCACGCACGCGTGCACACACACACACACACACACACACACACACATGCACACTCACTCACAATAAATATTTTTAAAAAGTAAAGTCCATGTCCTGATCTAATATAAGAAGTATCAGTAAAAATGTGGGTGAATTAAAAATACCAAAAATATTATATAAAGTTATTCTCAGGATATGTGTATATACATAAAACACAAATGAACTTTATTATTAAACTTGGGTCACATCTGCAAAAGTATTCCCTGACATAAAAAATTCCACAAAAAAAAGATATAGAGTACAAACTGGAATGACTAAATTTTTTCATCTCAATGCTTCTCAAGAGACTCAGAGAACACATGCTCCTTTCTTAAAGGATTCCAGCCACTATTTCTGATAGCTAAGGATTATGATTCATTTTACAGTTTTTCCTAGTACAAAAGCATCTTTCAAAAGAACTTCGAATAATCTAGACATGGTAGCACATGCCTGTAATTCCAGCAGTTGGGAAGCCGAGGCAAGAAGCTTACAAATTCAAGGTCTAACTGGCCAAGATACATGGCTAGGCTACATAGTAACACTCTGCCTGAAAGTGTTAGAAGAAAAAGAGTTAAGAAGAAAAATATCTTCCAAAAATACTGCCTAGAAATTCTGGGAAAAAATATATAATACAACATTTAAATGAAAATTTAGATTTAGTAAATTTAAATACTATTATTTAAATATAAATGTTATATATTATCCTTTAAAACTTGGACAGATTTTGAAGAGAATAACATTAACATTTTTGTCTTTTACAGGACAGCTACCTCTGCAGAAGGTCACCTATAACTACAAAAGCCAGTTGGAACTTAAAGAAGACAGTAGAGGAGGAAAAAGCAACTCAGTTAAAATTCTTAGGTCCAAGGCAAGGACACCCTACCCAGAGACCATGTCCATCCCATATGGCTATACAAGGGCCATATGGGATCTTTTGCTCAAGGGTACTCAGCTGAGGTGCTGAAATCAAGTCTGCTCTGTTCTCCAAGCTGTGCACCAGGTGGGTTCGCCTGGCTGGCAGCAAAGGCACCTTCTGCTCATCCACAGGCATTGCCGACTAGCCAAGAACCGTGGGCCACTGCTTCTCGAAGAAGGTGCCTTTCTCTAATTTCTAGAAAAGTGCTCCTACCTAATCTGGAAGTGGTTTTAAGAAGCCTCTAGTCATTATGTATCAACAATTTACTTCCAGCCCCATATGTCCTTAAAGGAGTGTGCCAACACTGTGTGGAAAAACAATCAAGCCACATGACTTAACTTACTTTGCCCCCAGATGTATTTGCATTGTCTATCTCTGGTTTTACACCTTCCTCCAAAGCAAATTCCCTAAAATAAGAAAACGAATATCCATCAGCAAAAACAATGTCTGCTGTACGAGACAACAGAAAAAGAACACACAGTTGGGAAATACAGCCCATGAGTGTGGTCATCTGAATTGATTATGAACCATTCAAACTCATCTTATTGAGATAAAATTTCAGTATTTCTCTCATGCTGGCACCCATGGAAATTTAGGGAAAACTGAGTGGCCTACCTGAGTACCATCACAGGGATATCCGTCCATTTTATGTACATTGGGGGCACACTAGGAAGAAAAAACAAGCTATCATCCAAATGTAGACCAAACACAAGGCTGATTCAATCCTGCTAATGTTCTCATTTAGTTAAATCACAGTTGATAATACACCTAGTCTCTTAAACTACCTATAAATAAAAAGCAGAAAACTAAAAGAAGGTATGAGGAAATAGAGTTCCTGAGCACCGCTTTAAAAATATGACATCTACCCAAGGCAAAAACTATTACACAGCCACAAAAGCAAACAACTTACTAGAATGGCTCAGTGGATAACATATGTACTCTCACATGCTTCATTCAGACACACTGTTCCTTAGAGAAGACAGGGCTTAAGACGAAAGGGAGGAACAGGCCCCCAGCAGTGAAGCCCAAAGTAGAGTTTCCTCCCTCCTGCCACTAGGAGCAACACAGCCTTTCACTTAAAATGCAGGGAGTAGAGGATACAGTAGAGGAAAGCAGGGCAGGAAGATGCAGACAAGATCAACTAAAATGAAATACACCTCAAATCTGCTACGGACTCATTATCTTGCTAGAGAAATTTAAAAATAAAAATAAAAATAAAAATAAAAATGTTTTTTAAGAGAAAGAAAAAATGGGGAAGATTTTGAAGGGAGGGAAAAAAAGACTCAAGTCATCTCCGCTATTAACCTTGGAAAAGAATGTTCTACTTTATCATTGTTTTTCCTTGAAGCAACTTAAGAATTGAAAGGTACTCTGGCGAGGATACAACCAGCCGTACACAATTCATTACTGCAGGGAGAGAAAAGCATGTCGTTATACGGTCTCTTGGGGAAGATGGACAGTATAAAAGGACAGAAAAATGATGTGACAGAGCAACCACCCAATGCAGCCAGCTCTGCTTTCTAAACATTCATTTCTACCCTTTTCTCTAAAACCTGATGCTTAAGATGAAAGTAAAACGAAACTGCAGACACACTACTTTCTGCTCCTTTATTTTTGTCTCGTGAACTTCCGTATACCACAGATGTATGGTTTTACAGCTAGCACTTACAATGGATGCAACATAGTAAATGAAGGTAACAGTGTACTACAACAATTCCCTATTATAACTCTGTTTAACCTGACCCAACAGAGCGCCTCTGTTAAGCCTGGACTTAAGATTATTTAACAATTCCTGCTTATTTATAATCACACTGATGTAGTATACTCATGCCTAGGAGCCTTCCTGGTAATTACTGTGTCCTTATTTCCATGAGGCATTAGCTCAGAAGACTGCTAATTACATAGTAAGAAAGGAGAATACTCTTACATAAAAATCTCTTTGCATCTTTAAAAGCAATCATTTTCACCATAGGTATATCACTACTTAATCCTTCTCTGGCAGCAAAGAAGAATGATAGCAATCCTTGCTCTGCTATGCATGAATTTCATTTTCTATGGTTTTGTTAAATAAAACACAAACTCCTCTCCTAGTCTTGTGGTATCTGGTCACTGGGGCAGTAGAGGATGCCCATGATCAATGACCTGCCTTGTCCCTTCTTCCCGGGCTTATTTAGTCCATCATAACACAGCAAAGCGGACGGCTATGTTGTCTCTTTGTTCTTTAGTGATGTCATGTGGGATTTTGCCAAGATAATAATCAAAAAAGATGCTAGCCAACAGTGATGCCAACCTAAGGGCTTGACACGTATCTTAATGGATGCGTGCACAAGGCCTTGGTTCCATCGCCTGACACACAGAAATTGTTGTGATGTGACAGAGATAAGTGGCATCTTGCCCCGTTTGCATTTTCCTTATAACACACCCAAGATGTCCCCACTTTCCCTGCAATTATCCTGTGTAGAGTAATTACTGCATGGATTACCTGGCTTGAATTTCCCGAACATATTTCACGGATATCACAATCATTGACTGCTTCTCGGCACACAGTCCCCAGAGGCTGAAACTGAAAAGAACATCACTCAATGTGCAAAACTGTGATTAAAGAAAAGATTTTTTTTAAAAAAAAAAAAAACCCCCTCTCATAGCCCCTTTAAAAAAAAAAAAGCAAAATGAAAACTGTTTGGAAAAGAACACCTTAAATTATTTTAAGATAGTCTGCACAAAACAGTTATTGAGCAAATTTGCTATTTTAATAATTGCAAGACACAGTTTCTCATAGGTGAATTAACTTTCATAGTCATCACACATGACTGTCACAATATCCTGCTGAAATGGGGCGGAGCTTCAAGGAAGAGTCAGCCCACGCTCCAGGAATTCTTGCCAGGCAGCCTGGATTTGGGCTTTATCCATCTTTCTCATTGAACCTTTATCTTACAGCTTTTGCTTCTGCTTCATGCCTTCTCTGCCAACAATTGTAAAGTTACATTTTGGGCCACATCACAGTTATTTCCCAGCAAAGCTGATTTTCCCTAAGCTTTCTTTCCCATCCCCCTGCCTCATCTCTACGTATATTTAAACCTTGGCCTTCTACTCTTTTCTAATTTTCCATTATTAGTGCCTCTGGAGAGGTGTTGTAGGGGCTCATTTTGTGCTTCTTGGTTTCCAAATCCCTCAAGTACTTCTTACACGTGTGATGCTGTGGAATTAATCTCGAGCCTCATTGGATTTACAGAGTGCAGTTTAACTCCTTATAATATAAAGCAGAACAGGGACACACAAAGTTGTCCAAAGCTCCCTCACTTCACTCCTCTCCTCCTCCTCTCAGAACTGTTGATACGGGGGACTGGGTCCCTCTCTGTGTTTGTACTCCACTCATAGAGACATGCCCAGGATCCCGCTCCCTCACTCCCTGCTCAGAGCCTTGCAGGCACCTGAGTCAAGACAGAGAGCATCTGTGTCACATGTGGTTTCACCTCCCCTTGAAGAGAGTGCTTTCAGAGACCCTGCAAAAAGCAGCCAGAGAGACAGCAACTGAGTGGAAGCAACAGCAACCACTGCTAGCCGGGCTGGGGGTCAGCAGCACAGCTGCACCTTCCTGTGAGCCAGCCTCTGCAGGTTCCTTAGCACCCTTAGATCAGAATAGCTCAAATGTCAAAATCAGGATGACCATGCCTATTCCAAAAGTGTGCCAGTGAGTGTTGCCTAAGACAGTGGTATCAGGCAGGGGTGATTATGCCCCAAAGAAGACATCTACACTACATCTGGAGACATTTTGGGTTGTCATAACTGGGGCAACTCTTCTAGAATCTAATAGGTACAACCCAAGGATGCTGCTAACATCCTATAAAGCAGAAGGCACATCCTGACTACAAACAGTATGTCTTATTCTTATGCAGACAAGATTGTTGGTGCCAGCCAGGAAATCCAGATTTAAGATGATACAAGTCAAAAGTGCTTAGCTCAAAGAAGACTGTTACCATGACAATTTTATACACCACCTTCCTTTAACCCATTAAAGCGATCCAATCGGCAAATACTCATTGGAAGTACCATGCATGTTCATTTATCCGTTTATAATGTATAGCAATTATTTTGCAAGTACCTGGCTCTGCTCCATAAAAGCATAAGCTAGAGATAAATGGGTCCCAGATCTCAGAAATAACAGAATATTGTTATCAGGCAATGTATGAGAAAAAGAAAAACCTTTTTTCTTTGGGGAAGTTAAACTCTAAATAATGTTTAATCTTGATGCAAAGGTTTGAATATTTGGGGGTAAGTCTAAAGATGCTTTGGGGAGGATGTAACAGGATAGGAGCTAAAGATTCATTCTCATCTCCATGTCAATATGGCCTCATCTTCTCTACAGCATTCCTCTTGCTCCCTGAGTGGCTAAAGCTGAATTATGCACCAAGATACACAGCAAGAAAGGAAGAGTGTAATGAGCATCTTCTACCCCAAGATCAGTTAACACCTGGTTATCTTTAAGGAGCCTGTGTTGTGGAATATCATGCTAAGATGTGTTACATTTGTTTATGCTGTGGAACATTTGTTTAATGATGCAAAGATGTGTTGCATTCTTTTATGTTGCATTTGCGCAACTCTGTGAAGCTGTGTTACTGTGCCTGTCTAAAACACCTGATGGTCTAATAAAGAGTTGAACGGCCAATAGTGAAGCAGGAGAAAGGATTGGTGGGGCTGGCAGGCAGAGAGGATAAATAGAAAGAGAAATCTGGAAGAAAAAAATCAAAGAAGGAGTGAAGGAAGAAGTAGCCAGAGAAGGAGGAGGACATCAGGGGCCATCCACCCAGCTACACAGCCAGCCATGGAGTAAGAGTGAAAGTAAGATATACAAAAGTAAGAGAAAGGTAAAAGTCCAGAGGCAAAAGGTAGACAGGATAATTTAAAGTTAAGAAAGGCTGTCAAGAAACAAGCCAAGCTAAGGCTGGGCATTTATAAGTAATAATAAGTCTCCATGTTTGATTTATTTGGGAGCTGGGTGGCAGGGCCCCAAAAGACCAAAGAACAAAAAGCCAAAAGAATAATACTAGTAAAAAACAAACAACATTTTGGCATTCCAGTGTGGGGCCATAGAAAGCTGAACAACAAGCCTGCACCTAGGGAGTCAGGATGGGGAGGACAGCCTCTGAGAACAGCAGGGTTCAGGCTCCAGCTCTCTGACTGGCTGGTTTAAGACACTGGGTAAGTTACTATTACATGAGAATGCTAACAAAAGCCACACTCAGGAGGCTTCAGGGGGATCTTGTGGCCACTAGGAATTTAGTCTTTTGTTCTGTGTCAGATTGTGTTATTAGGTTATGCATACATAGACTAAATAGCTTATGCATTAGACTAAACAGCTTATGCACATGTCTCCCTTTCAACCTTCGGCCACTAATTGGCCAATTACTTACCTTGCACTTTTTGCAACAAAGGCCATCACTGCATTGAGAGTCCTGAGTCAAGGTGCATTTCTTACAACACTCTGCTCCTTCAAGGGCACATTCCTAAGGAATATAAGCAGTTGCAAAACACTAGAAAATGTCATTTTCCAAAAATACCAAGATATTTTTTAAAGCAAATGTTCAAACTCACAATGACAATCATTCACCCACAAATCCTATAAAATTTCTAGATATAATGCTCAGTATTATCACAAGTGCATACAGCTAGAAGGACCCCAGCTACCTAAAACCAGTCTTCAAAATGACAAGGGGACTTACCGCGGTGGTGCCACAATCACACTCCTCTCCAGTTTCAATGAAGCCATTTCCACACTCAGGAGGATCGAGAAGCTGTGGGAAGAACACCAAGAAGGGGCTGAAATACAGAAACATCAAAGACCCCGAGGGCCGACGCCACAGCAACATACCCTGTGTATATGCGGTCTGTTCTAACTATATTTTTATTTACCTTAAAGTAAAAAGTACAACTTTAAAACTTGGAACTTCAGATAAATTTTGGTTTCTAACATTCAGACAGAGTACTATATATTTTTGTTATATAGTATGCATACCAAGTAGGGTCTGGTAAATGTCACGAAATAGATGATCTAACCACTGAGGAAAACCAAGATACTCTGACATCTGAAAATCCATTTTGGTGAGAAAGAAGGAAATTTGGAGTCAGGAAGCCTAGATTAAAATCTTAGTACAGGGTAGGTTAGTACTTAACACCACAACACGTTTGGTGTATGGGAGATGCTGGATTCAATAGCCAGTAATAAAATACAACACAGCACAATGGAAGAAGACACAAAATGATAAAGTAAAACCTTCCCACAAGCAACACAGCAGAGACTTTACTATCTTAAACACGAACAGTAATATAAGCTGTCCATCTAATTAATTAGCTGTCTAAAATCATCATGAGGATCAAGTCTAATCACTTGTGAAAAATCCCATTATTATCTTTTTCAATTTGCTAATACTCTGTAAAGAATAATTTTTGTAGATCTGGAGAGAGGGCTCAGTGGTTAAGAGCACTTGTTGCTCTTGTAGAGGACCCAGGTCCATTTCCTAGCACTCAAATGACAGTTCACAATTATCTGTAACTGTAGTTACAGCAATCTCAAATCCTTCTGGACTCTTCAGACACCAAGCATGCATGTGGTTCATATACATATAGGCAAGCAAACACTGATGAAAATAAAATTAAAAAATAAATCTTTAAAAGGAACACTTTTATATCTATACTAAGGAGGGGTATTTTCATTTCCTCTTTTAAGATTTAATTCATTCTCTCTCTCTCTCTCTCTCTCTCTCTCTCTCTCTCTCTCTCTCTCTCGTGTGTGTGTGTGTGTGTGTGTGTGTGTGTGTGTGTGTGTGTGATGCACATGACTGCAGGTGCCTTCAGAGGCCAGACACATTGGATCCCCTGGAGGTGGCTTTACAGGAAGGTGTGAGCCACACAATGTGAGCAACAGGAGACTAGTATGTGCTCTTAACTGCTGAGTCATCTTCCCAGCCCTTCCTTTGTTTCTTATTTTTTAAATTAGCTTTGTTTAGCATACGGTGACATGGGTCTCATACTGACATTTCAGACTGCAGCTCCCTTTTTTTCTTTGTCTTTTTTAAGACAAGGTCTTACTGTGTATCCCAGGTTGGCCTGGCTGCGTAGCTCTAGCTGGCCTTGGCCTCACCATGGTCCTCCTGGCTTAGCTTCCAGAGTGAGTGCTGAAACTGCAGGCATGGCCTCCCAGGGTCTGACTGCTTCTTGAACAAAGTTACTTTAGATGAGAAGGTGATCACAAAATGACTATGCCCACTGTTCCATATAAACCATGACCACAGCCATGAGCATGGATCTGCAGAGAATGGCAGGAAGAGCTCCCATAATTAAAGCATTTTGACCTAATCGAGAGGAGATTTCTAAGCCTATTTAAACTTCCGTCATTTTTTGTCTTCTGGATATAACTTACCCTATGGTGATGTACAGCATTAGTGCGCAGTGATTACTGTTAGCAAGCTGTGTAGTATCCATTTAGAAGCAAACCAAAGTTTTCATATTACAGAATGAAAATCTAAGCCCATACTTTTGTAACTAGAAAGGGTACCAAACAGAACCCCTACTCATTTCTGCCTGCTAGCTATACAATCAGAAATAGTCCAGCATCTCCCAGATTAAAGCTGACCCCGAAATGAAGACATGTAACCTCAACATGATCAAACTGTAGACTCAGTGGATGAAAATTGGTGTTTATGAAAGTGTGCAATGATTCATAAATAATAAGTCTTGCCCACACTTATTACCTTAGAAGGTTTGTTGAACAGGCAGGCACCACCACCACTATTCAAGAAGTCATGATACTCCTCAATATTGCATTGAGTGAACTTTTTAGGGAGATAATAGCTGTAGGAGAACAGAAAGTGAATGCCTCAGTACAGTGTTAGTGTTCCTTGTTTATTTGCTAGTCTTAAATTAGAACAGTGTTAAAATTATACATCCAGTCAACCATTATATTTCTAAACTTTTCATTCGGCGATGTGTAGTGGCTATTGGCTGTTCATTTATTTGCATATGAACTAAAAGATAGATATACATCCAGCACCTATAATTTACATCAAAGGCAATAAACCTTTATTCCATAATGAGTGAATAATATACAACTAGCTACACCCCAATGATCAGAGAATCTATAACATAACTGCCTATAATTTATGTGTTAGGCCATGAAAGTTGAAGAAAATCCAAGGGATTATTCCAGTCTGAAGGTATGTAAAGAGAGGAAGCTAATAGGATGCAGCATTCTGGAGCTGCGGGGGGTGTCTTCCTGTACCGTGTGAATGTGTGTTGCTATGATTGGTTAATAGAGAAGCTGCTCTGGCCTCTGGTGAGTCAGGTTAGAGGCAGGTGGGAAATCCAAGAGAGAGACAGGAAGGAGAAAGGCCGAGTCTAGAGATACACTGCAAGCCGCCACCAGGAGAAGCAAGATGCCAGCAGACTGGTAAGCCATGGAACACATGGCAAAACACAGATTAATAGAAATGGGTTAGTTTAAGATACAAGAGTTAGCTAGCAAGAGGCCTGCCATAGACCATACAGTTTGTAAATAGTAGTAAGCCTCTGAGTAATTATTTTATAAGCGGCCGTGGGACTGAGGGGCCGGGTGGACCCGGAGAAAGCCTTCCAGCTACATGAAGCTCCAGCTGTAAATAACATTTCTAATTTATGGGTCAGTCCTGAATGTGGGGAACTGCACAATTTTCCTGGCTCTTCTCTGGCTAGTCGGAGGGTTCCTGTTATAGGAAATGCACCCAAAGGGTTTGAGGGTGACCAAACACCAAACTAGCAACTAGTTTATGATTCAGGGTACCAATGGGATCTTTTCTTACTAATCTTATGACTTTTTCTAAAGTTTGAAATTGTTTTAAATTATGTAACAGAAAGAAGTGATAAATGGTCCAGAGGAAAAAAGAAATGTGGTGAGATAAAAATTTAGCAATATGTATTAAGAATCCTCAAAATAAACATACCTTTGGATCAGTAATTCTTGGTTTTAGATTTTTTTCCTTACAAAAATAGTTAGCTATGTGCCCAGAGGTGTATGTACAAACATTTACAGCAGCATAGTGTATAACAGTAAAGAACACGGAAGTAACTCAGATGTTGACTCATAAGAGAACAGCTAACCAAACTGACAGGTGGTTACTAGTTATTAGTTATTACTAATAATCAATGAGTTATTAGTAGTCATGGGTTTGAAGAATAGAAATGATACTTTCTAGAATGGCTACTCAGTGTTAACTAAAAAATGAATATTTATGTATCTAGTAGGAGCCAAAATTTATAAAACAATAAAAATGGAAATTAAAAATAATAATTAAAATGTAGTAACTTTTAAAAATCAACTATGACTACCACTGGAGAAAGAAAATGTCAATTTTATTTATAAATTTTCAAAAACTGTCTTATCTTGAAATTTTTATCTAAAAGGGAAAAACAAGATAATAATGAATAGCGTTTACTTATTTTGTTTTTTTGAGAAGGATCCACACTGGCTTGAACTGACAATCTTATCTCCATCTTGCCAGTGACAGAATGAGAGGTGCCCCACTGTGCCTGGACAGTGAACATATGTTATTAAGCTTCTCTCCCCAGCCTTCAAGGATTTGTTTCTAACCATAGCATTGATTTTTTGTAGCATAGTAGTTAATATTTCACAAATTAATTAATATAACTCATTATATGCTGAAACTAATTTAATTTTTTATTAGAATACTCCCCAAATAAAGTTGTAATGTGTATAAGTCATCTAAACTATTTTAATCCCTTCACTCCCTTTTCCTACAAAGACAAACTATATTTAAGGTGAAGAGTTTCTTCATCTGTTACTTCCCAACAGGTGTTCTTGCCACCTTGCCTTCTAGTCCTTCCTACAGGTCTCTGCCAGATAGCCCATTATAAGTAGGTCTCTTTCCAGGTTCCCTATTTCTTCTACTGCTCAAGCTGAATCAGCTCCCAGCTCAGCCTTAGACGACAAAGTCCTGTTAGAAGTTGGCCATAGCAGCGCATGCTTCAAATCCCAGACCTCGAGGAGTAGAGGCAGAGGATGATGAATTCAAAGCCAGTCTGGGATACATGAGACCCTGTCTCAGGGTGGAAAACAATCCATTGTGACATTAGTCCTGCAAATGTATTCACTAGGGTCACAGCCTAGCCTGGAATCCTGCACACTGTAAAACAGGAAACCCGAACCATTTCTCAGCCCTCAGTGGTGATGGGAAACAAATCTTCCACATTTCAACAGTAGATCTGTTTTATATATCAACAGTTGAAGTGTGTAGGTCACAGAAGTTTGCCCTCCATTTTGCAGGGTAACGTATGAATTGCATTCAACATATCCTTAAGTTACCTGGTGGTATTGATTTCAATCATGTCTCCAATATTAGCAGTGCCAATGAACTTCAGGAAGCAATGAGGGCATGTACCTATGGAATACACAGGTGATGCAGAGGAGGGCTCAGACTAAAGAGAGCCATAGCAGATAATGCTTACACAAAGGGGTGTTCTCTTGAGCCTATAAATTTAATGGATAGAGAATTTCAAGGGCATATATATATATATATATATACATACATACATACATACACATATATGTATATATATCTTAAAGTGACTATTTGATTTCTCTATAATTATGCTTCACAATATAGGAATTGTCTATACAAATTTAATGTCACTAACCAAAAATAATCAGATATATTAAATACAAATTTTGAGACAGGGTCACACTGCTTAGTTCTGGGTGGCCTGAAACTCACCATGTAGACCAGGATGGCTTCCAACTCACAAAAATCTACCTGCCTCTGCCCCCCAAGTGCTGAGATTGAAGGTATGTGCTACCAAATCTGGCCTATCTTAAATAAAACTCCTAATGAAAAAGGTCCATAACATGAAATATAATAATAAATGGAAAATTACAATTACAAAATTCATTCTTAATGAACAAAATATACAATGAAAAAAAATTTTAATACTTTATAAACATGTTTGTATGTATACTTCCTCCCATTACTTATTGTCCTTATTATCCTTAGAGTTTAAAACTCAAACAGAATCAATGAATATTTACTGAATATCAAGTCTATCTAAAGAGGTATGAAATAAAAATTAGTAGAAATATAATTCTTCAAGCATGCATGACTAAACGTTGAGAGGAATAATGCATATATACAGACTTAAATTATAATGCAGAGAGCACTGGGGGTGAGGGCCGGGGTGGTAAAAGCGCCTGCTGTAGAGGAAGGAAGACCTAAGTGTGGATCGCTAGCACTCACGCAAAAGCTGAGCCCAGCAGCATCCATCTGCAACTCCAGCACCAGGGGCCATACGGTAGATCCCTGGAGGAGAATAACCAGCCAGCCTAGCTGATGAGCTCCAGGTTCAACGAGAGAGCCTGTCTCACAAAAGAGGGCAAAGTGCAATAGAGGGAGACACCCACTGGGGACTTCTGGTCTCCATGTTCTCATGTACACTTGGGCATGAACACCAGCATACACCTACACATACGTACACCACACACAAAAATTATCACGCATGGGTTAAAATCATGATAAACCTCAAAGGTGGCTAGAAATGTGATTGGATAGAGAAAACAGGGGAAGGCATTCCAAAGAAAAACAAGTTATTCAGGAAATCAAAAGCAGATGAAGTTCAAATATAATCATAATAAGCAAATTTGGAGAAGCTAAAAATCCATGTAGGCAAATCAAAAATGCTAGACCCCACAACCAATTATGATAAGAAAACAACAGAATACTGGGAAATGATATAGTAAATGAGAATAAATATATGGATATATAAACCATCTAAACAATAAAGTAAGAAATTTGAACCTTATTCTTTTTCACTTGTTTGTTTTTTGAGACAGCCTCATGTATAGTTGGCTGGCATCCAACTCACAATACAGCAGAAGATGACCTTTAACTCCTGATCCTCCTGCCTCCACCTTCCAAGTTTTAGGGTTACAGATGTGTGCTACCACACCTGGCAGACTTTTATTCTTCAGACAGTTGTGATTCATAAAAGTTCTGGGTAACACATTGGTATTTAGTAAACAAATGTTACAAATTGATGGTATGGATTAATCTTACAAGCATAATGTTATCCAAGAAAGCAAAAGACATGAAAACATATGTTATGAGACGTCTCATGAGTCATAAGCATGTGAAGCAATGCTACCTTACATATATACATATGTAAATTCTGAAAGTATTACAAAGGACCTGTGAATAACAACCAAAATCAAAGGTGGCTGCCTTGATGAGGATGGGGGGTGATAAGGGGAACACAGTCAGTGTCTCCCTTTTGAAAGCTGAGACACGAGTGTGTACCATTTTCTTCTCTTTAGCCTTTTGAGGCTGCTGGAAGCAGGAGGTAAAACAGAAAGCCGGAAGGAAGCCTGAGTGTGTGGAATGGCACTGAATAATAATAGCAAGAAAAACGAACTCTAAAGGAGGGCAGAGTGATAAGTCTGGAATGAAATTGGAATGGTTCTAGCAATTTATTAATAAAAAAAAAGACAGGTCTGACTATGTGAAGACTGGATAGTATAAAAATGAAAATCTTGTGTTCTTCCCAACTCCATGTTCAATGACACTGAACTATGAAGCCACCACACCATCATCAACATGGAGTCAAGAGAGCTACAAATATAGGCTGCAATTTTTTTTGTTTCATTTTGAGGGTCAATTTTGCAGTTGAACTGAAGGAGATAAATAAAAGGGATTTAGTAAACAAACCTAACAAAAGAAGAAAACTGTCACTTCATTACAATTCTAGCATAGACCTAAGACGGAAAACGTTCCTCGGGTCTGCTCATTAACTTCAAGTAGTTTTGTTTTATTTTGTCTTAAATAAGAGGTTATTTTGTAAAAATATTTGGCATGCAGGGCCATCAAGAATATTTATTGTTGATGTTTCTCATAAGTGCCTGCAGTGCAGTCCATGCCCTAAGTGATAGTGTGTCCCACTCCCAGGAAGGTGACGGAGAAGTGACTCACCCGGTGTCTCCCATTACACAGCCAGACCAGGTGTCCTCACATTTACACTCTCCTGAGAGAAAACGAATGCACAGCCTGTTACAAACTGGATGCAGCTGCACTGAATTAGCTTTTACTGTATCTTAGCTCTGCGTTCAAAATGGTTTTTAAAGGCTTATTTCAAATTCTGCTTACACTAAAAGCTTTGGCTGCAATGTATAAAAAACAAACTGAGTTTGACCCCATGGGGTCATATACATTGCCCCAATGCTTCACAAATGGTCATATTTTCAAACCACTCACTTTAAATAGCTACATGAAAGACAATCAAATACCAAAAAAAAAAAAAAAAAAACCGGCAAAAACTTAATGGCACTTCACTAGGATCCCCGGCTTCAGCAGCTTTGAGGGGAAATATTGCAGGGTCTTTCCACTTCTAAAATCCTCAGTGCTGAGGCCTCTGGTAGAAGGTGGTAGAGAATTCTGATTGATTAAGCAGAAGTCCCCAGAATCAGAGACTCCCTGGCTTGAAAAATCCTAATTTGTCACTTAATACAAGTTTAATCCTGCAGACAATATCCTTTTATGACCTAGTCACTTCATCTGCAAAGCAGGACTGAGAATAGGCATCCTGTAGGATCATTTTGAAACTTAGATGAGAAGGTGGATACATGTAATAAGGCATTTGATCATCCAGGAAAAAATAGCTCTCCATAAATGGTATTCTTATTACAGGTATTTGTCGCTAAAATAATGAAATAAATACAATTAAAATGAAATTGTTACCACAAACACACAATATTAGAACATTCACAGAGAAGTAACTTTACCTACTTGGGAAAATTTTTCATGGATGCTAAGGCTAGCAAACTTTAGTTGATCTACATTTTCCTAGGCCCTTCATCAGGTCTGGTCTCAACAAGGAAGTTCTGTGTCTCGGGCCATATGCAGAGATGTCTTAAGTAAACCATAATACAATACAGTCTGAGCTCCAAACAACCTAGAATTCTCCACAAGAAACTTTCACATTTCCAAAATGAGCTATCTTTGTCCCTTTTTGGGTTAAATTCAGCTCTGACTTTATCATCACATCATTTCACTGTTTATTAAACATGGGGAATTTTTCACATATGATGTATGTATTCTCTTTATTACTTTTGAAAGCAACATTTATCACTAGCTTGCATATCTTGCTCTACTCCCCACAATCCTGATCAAGCAACTGAATTAAAAAGAATCTCATTCTACAAAATATTTAACAGGCTGTCTATAATAATAATTAATAAACTCAACTAAGTCACACAGGACCAAAACTTACCACTTGCTAATTTTCTCTTGTCTGAGATTATACCAATATTGTGGGCTAAAGACTGAGCAAGTGTAACTGCCATCAAATCGGTTTTACCAAACTGAAAAACAAAATCAAAATAAATGTAAGTGAACACTGTTTTCCACTGAAGATAGGTCAGAGAAAGTGGTAGGGAACAACTGAAAACAAGTCATTTCTAAGCATTTTCTTTCCTTTTTTATGTGTGATGTGTTGGAGACAGGGCCTCTCTATGTTGCCTAGGCTCACCTCTAACTCATGGTGATCCACTTGCCTCATTCTCCTTGTTGCTGGGATTATAGTCATGCATTACCATGCCCTAAATATTTTCCTTAGTCGAGTCTAAGCATCCTGTAGCTAGTACTGAACATGCAATTGGGATGAAGTAGTAGGAAACAAATTCATACATGATTAAGTCTTAGAAGAAATACCGCAAGCCAGAGAATCATTCATTTCGTAGTTTGGAAATTTAAGTAAACATAATTATGAATCCAAATTTCACCTGAAAACATCCCTGAAAAACTTAATAACTGTTCATTACTAAGCTAGGCTTTGAATGACACATAATAAAACTGTGTCAAATTATCTGAACTACTTTTCTTCTCAAGTGGAATAGAAAGCAGCTTTAGCAAACGTAATGATGGTCTATAGCCAACGGAATCTGTGGCCTTCCAAAGATTGAAGCATTTTCCTTTACTTTGTTTCCATTAAGTTTAGTGTGTTACGAGTAAACCTTCTCCAGGAAACCCTTCTATACTCTTTTATTCTCCCCAAATTTGTCAAATACTGATCAAAGAAGAACACAGCCAACAGGTTTGCTAGGTGGCAATCCAATGCTTCAGGGACTACTCAAATCTGGAAAAATCCTCATTCAACAATGTAAACACTTGGGCTCTATTCTTATTTTCAGTGAAGGTTAGTGTACAGATTCTCTCTATATGAACTGCTTAAACTGGAAATTAGTCTATGCAGAACATGAGCACAATCATCAGGCAGTATATTTTATTCTTTCCTATTCTGTTGTCTGGGCACACACAGGAACTATATTGATGACTAGTAAAGCAGTCTAGCAGCTGAAGACTGTGGACTACTGAGAAGTTACTTCTGAAGTATTAGGAAAACATTTTCAGCCATCATACCACTTTGTATTGCACAGATGTTCACACCTACTTCATTCACGCCTCCTCCTCTCAGCAGCGAGCAAATCCCACCAATATAAGCTGCGCCGCTCCGGCTACTCTCAAATTGACTTCCCCTTTTAGAAAAGGAAATGAAAAATGCTTACTGCTCACAGTTCACACAGCCAAGACCTTCTCAGAGTTAATTTACCACATTTATTTTCTCAATGTATACAGTACATTCCCAAGGTAAGGAAGGGATATGAAAATAATTTACACGCGTGATCAAAGAAAAAGGTTTCTGAGGGCTGCTTCCCCACATGATCAATATATATCTTATATGGAAATACATCTATGAAAAATCAATTGCAGATATGATACTCTCTGAGAATACAAAAAAAATCACTGTTTTAGAGATTTAGCCCAAGATAAATGACCAAAATATAATTAATGATAACATATCAGACATTCCTACAATGAAGAGCCATCAATAAGATAGTCGATGCTCTTCAAAAGTATCACGCTCAACATGGGCAAAGGGTGAGGAAATCGTTCAGCTTAAAGAAGACTAAAGAGACAAACACAAAACACACTGTGCATCACTGTACTGGATGCTGAAAGAGAAATGTAGCTGTAGAAGGGCATTAAGACACCTGTTGAAGACTGAACACTGAACTGAACACGGACTATGAACTATGTAAGGATGTCGCATGGTGCTAAGTATTCTGTTTTTAATGATTTACTGTGTTATTTAAAAGAATGTTTTTATTCCTAAGAGACTGCACGGAATGACTCAAGTATTTAGTAGGAAATGCAAACTGTCTCCAATTCTCATTTGAACAGGAAATGAGAAAAAATGCAAGTCTTGAATTTGTGTAAAGTGTACAGGCAATTTCCTTATGGCATTCTGGCATCTTTTCTCTAAATCTGAAATTAGATAAAAATTAAAAATAACACCCAAAATACATCTTTCACATCTAATCATAACTGTCCTCAATAGCTCTGATTTTAGATAAGGTCCTGAAATTCCACAGACGATATTTTGCTGTTATATCAAATATATGTATTACTAAAGGAAAGAACACAAGAAGAGTAGATAAGAAACTCCAGAAACTTCCTTAACTCTTACCTCAGAACTCAAACATAGAGAGAGCAGTGGCATTTAAAACATGCCAATTTTAAAGAATATAATAAATTGTGGGAATTCCCTATATGAATGTGACAGTATATTTCCTCAGTAAATGCTCTGACTACGCATTGGGAAAATAATGAAATAGACAAGCAATAATAACTTAAGTCACTTAAACCTCATGAAAATTCCAAACAACCTATACTTCAAAACTCATTCCAAATGCACAGCCATATCACATAATAATTGTGTTATCGCAGAAGGATGCATTTCAGTCAGAAGTAAGAGAAAGCATTCAACAAGGAACCAGAAAGAGTAAAAGTATTTTAAAAGTTACATACGAGAAAAGATGAACTGCGTCACTCTTCTCTTTGATAAAATCCCTCCTGTATTTCATAAACTCACGCAGAGTGATCAGTGGGTTCTCAGATATGGCAAACTTGTTGTCAGCAGCCCAGGTTTCCATGGCAACCAGTACTATCCTAGTCTTAAGTTGGTCTTTATAGATCTAGGGCATTAACGAAATGAACACATCGGCTACACACGTGGTAAGGTCAGTTGATGAAGCACTCCAAAGTTCTGTTCCTGGAAATGTCTGTCTTAATTAAAGGAGATCATGACTTTCCTAATTTGAATGCACTTCCCTTAAAGAAGAGAGAACCAAACTATTTACCTAGGAAAACCCAATGAACAAAGCAAATTTTAGACATAGACAGGGTTTTCTTTTGACAAACATGCTCAATGTATGGCTTTCCCCAAGTCCACATTTGGCATCCTAGATAAACAATTTATGAAAATCTGAGTTTCTCTGACAAAAAGGCAGAACAATAAAGGTTCTCTAAGGAAGTGACCGCTACACAGCCTATGTGGTGTGGAGGAGAGTGCAGAGAGAATTATTTGGGAGCTTGGCCAGTCAGAGCTTGGCCATGGTACTGGGTGTTTCCCACACCATCACTGCACTGATGTCCAGATGTGCACCATGAGTATCTCTGCTTAAAGCCTGTGTGTGGGTCAAGCTCTGTCTTTTATGGTATGAAACACACAAGAAAAAATGCAAGCACATCTTTGGCCAGCCCACCTTCCCAGATAGATTAGTCAATAGAGTCCCTGGCAAGGTCCCTCAGGTCTCTGAGGTCATCCTGGCTAAGTGTAACTTGGAAGAATGTGAATATAGGCGCCTTATTACCCACCTACTAGCATTAAGGGGCAACGCTGAGTGGAGTTGGTACTTACCATATCTGCCATGTTCACCACAGACTTTGCATAGGTATTTGTATGTACAACGGAGAGCCGATGCTTTTTAAACTGAAAGCAACAGACAACAGGGAAGGGTGTTCAAAGTCACCAGGAAATAAGCATCTTAGGATAGGAAACAAAATATCAGAAAAATTCCTAAGGCTTTCAGTCAAAAAAACTCAGGGTAGAGCATTATCTACCCTGAAGTCTGGAAGCTGGAGACTGAAGGCAAAGATGACTTTATCTCATGTGTGAGATAAAGTTCAGTAAGTTCCTCATCAAGGGACCAGAAAATAGCATATAATATATAAGTTTGGTGCACACGAGGTTCTGGGTTCAGTCCTCCACTCCACCCACTGCACAGGTTTATTTTGGGGGTTTTCATTTGAAAACTGTTACGAACTGTAAGACATGCAGTGAGACAGGACCAGAGACAGTCAATGCAGATGTGGCTACATGTGTGAGATTCTACAAGTTCTACATGGCTCTGGAGTAAGAGAAACCCTAAGGTTCAAATCGCAAGGAGATGGCTCAGAGTCAATGTGGGTCGAGGGTTTGGTTTGCTTGGCCTCAGTGGTATTCTAAAAGGGTTTATCACATAAACCAGTTTCAATCTTTTTCAAGTAGCACCCTCACACGACAAGCACTGAGGGGAAGCTGCAGATAAGGAGCCCATGCTCCTGGAAACAAACTCTCATTCATGCTCTTGGGAACACCCCTAGTGAAATACATTGGTTTAAAAAAAAAAAAAGACATGAAAATAGTAGAAATGGGCTGCATGAGAAAAGAAGGGACTGGGAGAGGAATAACAGGAGAAGATAATGGGGGGCAGTGAAGAGGTGAATATGGTCAAAATGCCTTACAGACACATGAAAATATCAACACATAACAAGCTCATTATCATGTACAGATAATATATAAAGATAAAAAAGAGGTATTTTTGGACCCTTATAAACAATTGCTAGTTATTTCCACCTAAGCATGTTTTCTATTTATAAGTTGTTCCTGGTCAAAAATATGCTTGGTTGGGCTTCCCTCTTCTCTAAAGCTCCTCTCCTCACTGTGTGGCTGCTTGCTGAGAGTGGTAGAGCTCTATACAGGTGGTACAGTGAGCAGTCGCCAATACTCAGAGATTGTTTGCCTTGGGTGCTTTTATATTAAACCCTAAAAAAAGTGTCTGAGAGCTTCCAAAAGTGGTGTGTGTGTGTGTGTGTGTGTGTGTGTGTGTGTGTGTGTGTGTGTTTACACAAATGGATTTTCCAAGTCACAACTTAATGAGGTTTTTGTTTCTTTTAAACATACTTTTTACACAACAGCTAGGAGCAAGAAGGACAGAAAGAAAAGGGAGGCAAATCTTACCATGATATGATCATTCACAATCATCAGTTCGATGTATTTAGTTTCCTCCTCTACATTACGGGGAAATCGAAGAAGCTGTAACACAGTGAAAAAAAAAAGAAAAGAAAAGAGAATAAACATCTAAAGTTGGCTGCAAAAACTAAAAGCATGGGAGAAATCAATTAAACAAAATTTGCCTTTCTACTTCAGCATTAACTTTTAAACTCCCCTCAGTTTTCTTAGTTTTTGAGTAGATAAAACGTGTATGGTTTGAAAAAAAAATCAATGAAGACTAAAAATCAAGGATGAGATTGTCCTCTTGCCTCTACTCCCTTCTTCCATGGGGTTGTAGCAAATTACTAGGTCTCCCCCAAATGTTTACACAAATACAATTAAATACGATATATGCTTCATATGCTTACGTACTTCACGCTTGTCTCTATCAAAACACTTTTATCTACCCGTGGCATAGAAGCAACACAAGCAGAGCATTGTTCCTGCGTTAGTTCAACGCCAACAGTACTTCCGACAGCGAGGGACTGGGACTTTTCTGAGTCATCTCCAAATCTAGAAGCAGCCATGACTTTCCTCTGGTGTGGTTCACAGGATTCCCCACAAGCTACAGGGGTGTGGTCAGCATAGCGCTGAAGTTCCCAAGTAGTCCTGGAGCGTCTTTAACTGACACATCTCTCTGCTCAACAAGTTCTCCTCACTTTCAAAACCACAATCAATCAATACTATGGGCAAAGTCACCAGGGCAGCCATCCCTTCTGCCCATCCATCACAGTCATTAACAAGATCTATGAAACTGACTTTTCTTTTATGCCACTCTTCAATAGAGGATTCTCCCACCCCCAGTAAATCTTGTTCACTTGCAAGACTATTTCTGTAATGAGGGCACACCATCAAATCAAACCAGAATCAATACATGTATGTTTGAGTGCTACACTTTAAACAAACTAAAAATATACAGCCTCATAGATTTTTGTCTCTTTCTAAATGCATTCTCTAGTCTTTAAAAAAAAAGACTCTTACAACATTAGTTTCACGGAGAATAATGGACTGCATTTTTTATCTAAGAACTAAGCAGGAAAACTAAATTGCACCCAATGACAACAATCTTTAAAAACAAAACACAACAACAAGAAGGTCCTACTAGGACAACAAGATCTTCCTTGGGCACTGCAGCTTCCTAATTAATCTAGAAGACTTTCCAATGAGTCCCAGCATTTTTCTCAATGCTTGGGTTTGCATTTGGACACTGTATCACACTTACTCAATTTCATGAGTTCATAAAGAAGTGAAAGGTTCTCCTTCCTAGCCAATGACAAGATGTTGAGATGCTTCTAAAAGAACTTCAAGATACAAGTTAATAGGATATTTCTCCTACTCTCTCAACTCAGAATTCGTAACAATAAACCATTTTGTAAATTAAATCTTTATAGGAATTATTTTTACCTTAATTTAACTCAAGACATTCATGTGTCTGTATCTAAAGAATGTATTTCAAGCTTATGGTAGTGACTTGGAGAACACACTGGCTTCTGAGGGGTGGCTAGAGACACTTCTGGGACCAGATTTCCTATATGAGAATCACAGCCCCTATTTGAGCCTTGTGCATCCTATCCTTATCAGTAAATACGGATCATGATATTAACTTCTTCATAAGGACATCATGAGGAGCAAAAGTGTTAACATTCTGTCCTATTCTTCAGTTAAACAGTTAAAAATTCTTATAAAGTGGACATGTACATGCTAAGTTTTCAACAAATATTAGCAACTGTAATTCACATGAAAAATCTGTCTGAAACTACATTCTATTTTAACCAGACATGGACGTCTATGCCTGTAATCCCAGCACTAGGGAGATGAGGGCAAGGTGAGTGCTGGGGATTGGAAGCCACTCCGGGCTACAGAATGAGACCCTGTCAAAGAACAAAAGGAAACGAAGAGCACCCAGCACGGGCCTTAGTAACAGTTACGGGGGGGCTGAAGCAGAAAGAACACAAGTTCTACACCCCACCCGCCTATAAAGCAAGCTCAAGTCCACATTGCACAACTTGAGCAGATTCTGTTTCTAAAATGGCACAGCTCAGTGGCAGAACACTTGCTTGGCATGTGAGCATTGCGAGGTTTGGTCCTGGGAGGTGACTAGACGCTGACATGTGTATGAGGAGCAAGCACATGCGTAATGAGTGTTTCCCTGTCCTCTCTATAAAATAAGTACTTCACACACCCTTCGACAGATTCACTTTCATCCCCATCTATTTCACTCCTCGGGTGCTTCTTATACCACGTACACACACATGCTCCCACAAACCATCATCACCATGACAGTGATGGGTTGACTCTGACAGCAGATCTTTATTCCAGGCCATTTCTCAACTATGTGACACAAGGGAAGTCATCTTCAGATGTGAGAGCCACGTGACAGGACAGTCAGTGCCTGCCCCTGTGGTTTCAGGTGCCTTAGGTACCTTACGGACAGTTGCTAACACCACAATGTCCGGTTGAACAGTCCTAAAGCTACGTCCTTATTTATATACTAAATTCAAGGCAGCTCAAGTGAGAAAAAGGCATTTTGTGGCTTCCAACCCTGTCAGGAATAGCAAAGAAGACCCCATGATGTGGTTCATATCTGAGCAAGGGAAGAAACCTTGCTTCAAGCAGAGACCTCATGACCCATGGTAATGAGGACTCCATCTTCCTCCATCTTCTGGCCACCCCTGTAAAATAACGCATCCTGCTGCTGCTTCCCTGCACTGTCTCCTGCCCTGTTTCCCCACCCCCACAAATGACCACACTGGGCCTTACCCCCCCCCCCCCCCCCCCGACACCGAATGGAGACTCAGAGGATCATCAGTAGCCAAGTGTTCTAAATACCGTGGCTTACATCTGCAAACACATACCTGTCGTTTACTCCGCTTTAGTCTTGGCTTCAAAATAACTTTTGGTGGAGTAATATTCACTCGTTGAAATTCTACAAGGAAATAAAAACAAGCAGTGCATTTTCCAGACTTCTTTAATAGAAGGCAAAATTTTACTATCTTTTCTTTCTACTTAGTGAGTACATAAACCATTAAGTAATTATGTTGCATTAACCATAAATAAGTATCTAATGGGTAAATACAATACACAAAAGCTCAAGCACATCCGTCCTACTTCGTGTCATGTTTTCATAGTCATCCTATGAATACCAACACATTCTTTGTTAAAAACCTGCTAAGTAGCCAACCTGAATGACTGAGAAATGGGAGCAAATCCAACACACTTTTAACATGGTCTTTTAGGAAACTAATACAGGACACCAAATTGGACTCAACTGTTACCAGTTCATACACATTCTCTTCCCAAGACAAAACTGATCTAAGGTCTTGTTTGCTATTACAAGGCAATGGGACAACTTGAGTCCCTCTTAACTTGCAGGTCAGAATCACACATAGACTATTCATGGATATAGATAAATTCATCTCTGGATTCTAGGGGAGTTGTAAGGGAAAACTTTCTACAAAGTGATGTAAATGGATGGAACTAGCAAAAATCATCCTGAGTGAGGTAACCCAGATCCAGAAAGACAAATACAGTATGTACTAACTCATAAGTGGATATTAGCTGTAAAGTGATTGCTCTCACACGCATGAGTATATGAGCAGTACAAACTGAACTTGTTGGGTTATTATTAAAAAAAATAGTTGGGAGGGAGTGGAAAGGTAGGGGGATGGATCTGGGAGGAGTTAGGGGGATGTGATCAAACTATATTATATGCATGTATGAAATTTTCAAAGGATTAATAAAGAGCACCTTAGAAACATTAATACCAGATAGGTAACATTAGGACAATAAATATCTCAGTAAGAAGGAGTCATAGTACATAGTGATGAAAGGATCAGTTCACCAAAGACACAGCACTTCTGCCAATCCCCCATGAGCACTCAGCTAAGCCACATTCAGGCCCTAGGCTCTCAGAAACTAAAGTAATAATGTTTATCCACAGCAGCCTCTGTACTAAAAATGGCAAACACAAACAGAAACTGTAAATGTCTTAAACGTTTATTTTCATCTTCTGCGGTTCAGTATATCTGGAAGGGGCTGAGAACTCATTTTGTTTTGTTGTACTAGGGATTAAGCCAGGGCCTCATGCAAAACAAACAATAGCAAACCCTAAATGTATGAGGAAACATGCCATGCTATCCCTGGATTGGAAGACTCACTTCTGAGCTGTCTGTTTTCCCACCGTTAATCTACACATTCAATATGATCTAATAAGAATCTAGGAGGAATTTCAGAAACTGACAAGTTGATTCTAAACCGATATGAAAATGCAAAGGACCTAGAAGAGCTAAATTAATTTGAAAAGGGGCAAAACTGAAGGATATATGCCACCTGATTTCAAAACACACTGTAAAGCCACAGTGAGCAAAACAGTAGACATGGGTGGCTGAATGAGCAGAGTCCAAGGAAGAAACCCTTTTTAATTGATCAATTAAAAGAAATCATTTTAATACTTAATGGCAATCCAAACAATTCAGTGTTAATATGTCTGACAAAGGCCTTCTATCTGGGATATATAATCTTTTTTTTTTCTTTTAGCTAAGATCAAATACAGAATATGTAAATCCTTCTACAATGCAACAAGTAAAAGAGAAAAATACGAGTGAGGACTAGTAAGCATGCACTACATAGCATCAGTCAAAAGGCTATCAGACAAAGGCACAGTGGCATAGCCCTATGCACACTGGAGTGGCTACCATCCATGAACACCACAGATTTCCTCAGTCTCCGGTGCTCAAGCTTTGGGGTAATCACTACTGCCATGTGGTGTTTATGTGGGAGTAGAACGACATAAGGATTCTGAAGCAGCCAGTCAACAACTTCTCACTAAACAATGTTTTCCAAAGTAGAATCTTTGGATCAATAATATTGGCACCACCTGGGGACATGCTGGCACTGTAAAGTCTCAGAACGGAGAAGTGAAAGCCCTGGGATGAGGCCAGCAATGGGTGGCTACCAGCCTGCCAGTTCTCTTGGTGACACGCTGACGTTTTTTGACACTGATCCCAAGCTGAGCATGCACCCTCCCAGGTCATCCTTAGGTATTTACTAGAAGAAATAAAAGCACGCCTCTACAAAAAGAAATGAACAGAGGGAGGAAAAGGGGATGGAAAGAAAAAGAAAAGATATACAAGAATATTCATGTCTGCTTATTGATAACAGCCTCAAACTGGAAAAACCAGAATGTCCGTCAGCATAATTCCTAAGAAGTGTAGTGTATTCATACCACAGAATACACTCAATAATGAAATCAATAAATGATTGCTACTTTTCACAACATAAACATCATAGGCACATGCTAAGCAGAAGAAACTATATAAACTCCATGGTTCCATAGGTTTAAAGTCCTACAAAAAAAGACTAGTCAATAGGAAAAGCAGGCAGAAACTACTGTAGAAGCAGAAGGCAAGGAGTGGAACTGCTAAGAAAGCATCTCCGAAATAAAAACATTGTATTTAGGGGTCACATGGGAGCCCAATGAGTCACACACAGGGCTTGTGTTTTGTGTGTATCGGTTTCTAAAGTGTCAACTGGTCGACCGAAAACAAGATTTTTTTTCCCTCCAAAATGTGTTCTAAGGAACATTTGTCCCGAGAGACATATCATACAAAATAAAAGGTTCTATAACCAAACAAGTTGGCAAATGCTGATTATATCGTTCCTATCTCTAGGAAACAGACAACAGCAAGCGAGATGAAGGTGGTAGTGGTGACCTATAACCCTGTTCAACTTTATTCAACCTGAAATAAAGAAACCTACTTCGAACTATCTCTTGTTTTCTTCCAGTTTGTTACAGTAAATTATAAGTAATCTTGAAAGACAATGCCACTTTTAAACTTGACAGTGGCAACCTCTGATTAAAAAACTAGAAACAAGCCGAGCACAGAGTCACAATGGCAACCCTATCACTCAGGAGGCTAGACAGGAGGGTCACTGCAAGCCTGAGGCCAGGGTGGGCTACAAAGTTGGATCCTATCAGAAAAAAAGAAAGGATGCCAAGTCCCTTCCATAATCATTGCTGAAAAAGAACCCTGAACAAAGCTAAAAAACAATTGTAAGGTTACATTGTACCATTCTTATACTGAAGTCTTTGGTGGAGAATCTTTATTACTTTAAATATTAATCAATGCTGATTGCTTCCAGTAAGACCTATTACACTGTAGTCTTATTCTCACACAGCCATTCATGATTAATTTTGTTCCCATAACTGGCATTATAAAAAGTTTCATAAAGTTGATGAAAGGTATGCATTGCTGCAGAGGAAGAGCATCTGTGTGTTTACTGGCAGACTTTCCTAAGTAGTGGGCTCTTCTTCAAATTTTATTATTTTGTATGTGTGCAATGCTGGGGGTGTGCATGGGCCATACCTCACGTGGAGGGCAGAGGAAAACTGTGGAGTCTGTTCTCTCCAGTTTTCATGTGGGTTCTGGGGACAGGAGTGGATCACTAGGCTTGTGTGGTAAGTGCCGTTACCCACTGAGCAATTTCACAGGCCTCCACAATAGTGGATTCCATCAAATGGGATCTTCCATCCCTTCACCAAAATAGAGTTAGTTCCTCTGTAGGGGAACTACGGAGGCCAATGGGTTACAACTCAATCTAGGGAAGAAGGGGCGTTAGAATTGAACATCCGCTTCACTCTCTAACAAGACGATATAAGCTATTAACTGCTTTTCTAACAGTGCTTTGGGGTTTGCTTTAGGATGGCAATGTTTTCATGTCTTCCCGAGAGGCTCTCAAAGTATCATCATTCTTGTCCTTTAGTAGCTGTGGGACCCTGGAAGAGATAAACTAGCTGAACCTCTGCTTCCTCATCTTCAAAAAAAAAAGGAGTTTTTTTTTACATACAAAGCTACTGAAAAAGCGAAGTTAACTAAAAGGAGCTAAAGACAAATGTCCACTGCATAATCAGTGTTCCACAAACATGGGGTCCTGGCACTGAGGTCAGCTCAGCTTGTCACATGACATGTGGATGTACCTCTCCAATCAACATTTACAGCAATTAAGCTATAAACATCAATGAGAGGAAAATATGTGCCAATTTCACAAGTAGCAAACAATTATATAAAAGGTTAAATTACAGCTTTTGCTTAAAATGCTAGAGCAAAAAAAAGATGAAGGAAAGAACACAAGGGGAGATGATTCATGCCTGTGTTCACAAACCATCATTTCACAAGGATGGATTTTCACATCGCTTACCATTTTTACTCTACAATTATTTCTCATCCCTAACATTGAGTCTTAATTTCTTAAGAGCTCCTTCTATGTGCTTAAGCCCTATTTTTCTGAATTCCTCAACTGTAAACAAGAAGTCAGTTTGCCTTTCATTATCTCCTTTGGTGTAACTTGACAGTCGCTCCAAAATGTCATGAGCAACTGTCAGTTATTATTTAACATATATATTGGTTCTAAAGTAGTAACCGAATTACTGGGTTGTCATTTCAAAGAAATTCCCAACACAAATATCATACCAGTTGGAAGGTCATCCAAGGGGAATTCCAACAGTCTGGATTTGTAAACCGAGTGAAAACGAGACTCCTCCTGCAACAACACAGAGGGCAGAGATTAAGCACAGGTGAAACAGCATCCTGAAAGGCTGCAGGCAGTCACAGCTAGGGCCCTGAGGGAGCTGCAGCTCGACTACGAGTTCTCCAGGCTTTTAAGGGGCCATGAGCTACGGCACAGCCCACTCTCCACTGCCTTCTCCCAGCACTACCCACAGCCACCCACTGCAATGAAAGAGCCTCACAGGCCGAGAAGCCAAAGCTGCAGTAATGGGAAATAAACGAATGGACCTATTTCCCCAAGGGAATGCAAGACATCGTGGAAAATGGGTTAATGACTGCTCCTTCACAGATCCCCGCCCCTACTTTAAGAGCCCGAAAGCTCAGGTAGGCAGTGACTGAAGCTACCAATTTTCCTGGTGACTGCAAGCGAGATGACAGATACAAGGGATGCCCAGAATCCTGACATAGACAGTTCTAGAAAGCAAGAAATAATGCAACACTTTTCTTCTAAGCAAAATTATTCAACATTCAAATTATTTCATCTGGTTTCATTTAAATGCAAAGAACTAGTCTAGTATGTCATAGCATGTAAGTTAAACACAACCTCTAAAAAGTCAGTGTCCTGTAAAGTGATAAAGCAGCCTTGGTAGGTACTCAGGGAGCACACGGGCAGATGCTTTCCCAAACAGAGTTGTTTAACATTGAATGAAACAAGAAGTTCATTTGTGTATGTAAAGCAAGGATTGAAAACCATATTGTTTCCCTGTAGTCTATCATAGATTTGGTCTTAGCCAAAGAGCAACAAGGGCATTGTAGTCTATAACGTTAACTCAATCCTTTCCTAATTTGTTCCAACATTAGTTAATGTTCCAGCAGCACTGGGGAGACAATTAAGGAGTCCTAGGTTTCTGTAAACTTCCCTAGCGTGAGCCTTGAAAACAACATGCAGAGTAGAAAAGTGTGGAATCGAAAAGAAAGGAGAGAGGTGAAAATCGCGCGTCTGTGGATTTTATCTGTTGTGGATTGAATGTCTGTATCACATCCCAGATTCATAGCACCATACTGATGATGGTGGCTGTTAGGTCATGTCACTGTGTCTGGGGAGAAGGTTAAATGAGGCTGAAAGGATGGTGCCCTGATCCAGTATGGCTGATGTCCTCATATGGAGAGGAAGAGATGATCAGAAATACCTCTCTGCCAAGTAAAAATGCAGCAGGAAGGCAACCACCGGCCACCCAAGGCAAGAGCCCTCACAGGACACCAACCGTACTGCCACCTCAATTTTTAATGTCACAGCATGTGACATTAAACTGTGAGAAAACACTGTTGTGTAAGCCACACAGTCATGATGTTTGGTAGGGTTGTCTAAACTAAGGCACCTCATGTGACAGAGGAGTGGTGGCTTCAGAAGACACTTCAGGGAAAGTAGTCCCAACAGAAGAGAGGAAAGACAAGGAAAATTAAAAACTAAAAACTGTGTGCTTGATTTAGCCTCTATCCTGTGTGTGTGTGTGTGTGTGTGTGTGTGTGTGTGTGTGTGTGTGTAGTCCTGGCCCTGACAATATAAAAATATACATAAGGTAGGAAGGGCAGGAAAGAAGAACAAAGGTCTCAGCACCAATGCAAGCAGAGCACTTACTTGGGAGGTCTCATTTTCTTCTGGCTCAATGAGATATGTGTGGTTCCCATCA
>CABHPR010136233.1:0-10378 GCA_902168415.1 Peromyscus melanophrys
GAACAAGCATTTTACATTTTCAATTATGGGACATTGGGAGGTTTCTGGTCTCTCCTCAACTGTCTTCAACAGGTGTTTCTCCTTCATCTGACTCTGGCCCCAAATCAGAACTGCACCTGCCTCTTTAGCGCGCATTGAGGCTGGCATTTCTGATCGCAACTTTCCTCGGGGCTTGTGTTTGCCTTAGCCAGTCAGTGAAAAACAAAAGCATTTACAAAAGAGCTTTTCCATAGCTCCTTCAGAAAGATTTTCTCCCACTGATTTTATTCTCATTTTGCTTTCCTCCTTACCATCCCAGATGCAGAACTTCAGGTATCTGTCTGCAGCTCTGTACCTCTGCTAGCTGCTTTTGGAGGTAGGGGCTTTTTCTCCCCCCAATCTGCCTCAAACTCTTAGCAGTTTTCATAGGTCATGCATTTTCTGAGGAGGAATCTGTCCCTTCTGTTTCTTCAGAGTCTTTCTCCCAGACAGTTCCCAGTTTGGTCTCAGTTTATCCCCTCTACCCCAGAAACAGTTTCTGACACTACAGTGGTGGCTTTCCCTGCTACTGAAGGTAGGGACTTCTTTCCGTTTTTGTTTTCAGGGTCTGTGTGGTTTGCGTATAGACTGAAAATCTTACAAGGGAGGTTTTTGCCATTTCTAAACTCCCATTAGGACAAGTGATTTGCTTCATCAGGCCTTCACCTGGCCCAGTCCCCCAGTGGGTTGCTTATTTGTCTATCTGGGTGCTCAAGGACAGAGTTTATGCCAGAGGCAATCACCCCTCAGGGCTCACAGGTGATTCCCATACTAATATCTTCAGATTATTCTAATTTGTCCTGAGAGGGAGTTCTGAAAAGCTTTAGTTTTTAAGTTTAAGAGAGCTTTTGAGAAAGATTAAAGCTTTTTAGAGATTTTTCCCCCCTAAAATTTCCAAGAAAAGCTTTATAGTTTAAGAGAAAGATTTTTTTCCCCAGGAGAGAGAAAGACCAACTTTTCCCAAAACTTCCTAACTTTAAACTTTGACTTCTTACACCCCCATTTTTGCCTCAGGGAGAAATTACTTTCTCCTGCCGCTTGGACTTAGCATTTCAGCTGTTCCCAGGACAAAAGCTTCCATAGGAAACTTTTTCTTCCCCAATAAGCTCAGAGAAGTTTTACTATACTTAAAGCCCAAAGAAAGATTTTTTTTTCTTCCCAGTTTGCGTTCATAGCCCCCAAAGTTCGAAAATTGGAGTTTTTTGTCTAGTTGCCTTATTTTTTCTACACAATCTTACACTTCTAAGTTTTTCCTACACTATATCATTACACTATGCCTTATACTTATTTTTTCTACACAATCTTTCACTTCTAAGTTTTTCCAACATTATATTACTACCCTATACCTTCCTTTTCTCTCTTCTTACTTTCTGTTTTATCTGATAAGGGCTTTTCTGATCTCTCCTCTTTTAAGATTTCTAATGCAGTTTGCCCCTTTTCAACTGCTTCACTACATCTCTGATCCTCAAGACAACTTGTCACTAGCTTCCACACCGGTCTTACCCCACTTCTTAATGTTCCTTGCTCCGTGGCAGAATCAAGATCTCTTCCTAACCTTTCCCAGGTGGCTGTAGTTAAACTCCCAGAAACTGCAAACCATGGAGATCTCTCAAGGCTTACAGATTCCAATAACATGGAATAGCAGCTCATTAAGAGCCAAAAAATTGGGTGCAACAAAAAAGCGCCCATAATTGTTCTCAAGCTAGAAATTAGTAGTTTCACCTTCCTTCTCTTTTTTTTTCTTTCCGCTTTTATCGCGGCCTCTTGAATCCCGCTCTCTCTTTAATTACAGAGAAGAGCAATCCCCGCTCTAGATGCGGATTCCCATTTTACCTGAGGACTATTCCCCGCTTTGGACGCGGTTCCCCACTTTACCTGAGGATTTCCCGGTATACCCCCTGATTGCAGGAAGTTCTGGGCTCACTGATGAGGGGTTCCCCGTACATACGGGCCACCAGTTGTCGCGCCCCCCTCGTCCAGCAAGGGAGACACAGACACCGAGCTCTTCTTCTTGCAGTTTATTCAGGCCTTGAATCAATCTTCTGACTTCTTATATAGGCTCTGGGCAGCCAACCCCAGATCGCCACGTGGGCATTGCCCAATAGGCTCAAGCATGCGTAAGCAAGCCACAACCTCCACTATAATTGTTTACCACTGGGAGCACTCGCCGTCGGGATGGCGGAAGGCGGTAACCAGCGCCACCTGTAAGGCGTGGCTACACGCAGCTCCCTACACCCTTTAGGGGCCGTTTTCTTTCAAACCACCACACAGAATATGTACTCTAGAACTGTGAATGAACAAAATCCTCAGCACATTATTGCACTCTGATTTTACACACATGGAACTAGATGTTAAGAGTTCTAAGGTAGACCATCCAGTTTTAGTGATTTAGGACTCCAAGTGTATTTGCAAGACACCAAATCCATTGCTGATTTCAACCACTTTGACCCAACTGTCCTGTTTATTAGACAGGCTCAGATAAAAGTGGTCTGGAATTTATAAAGCATAGGTATTGATTGTCACTGGGACAATTAAGAGACTCTGTAGAGAAGGCATGTATGAACTCTGTAATGGGGTTCTAAGGACACACATTCATACAGATAACAAGTGACTTTTCCTATGTGGCATCAAAATCTTGTCTCTTCACTCAGTGATTACAATCACATAATCTGTATGCAAGCACAATTAAAAAATTTCTTATTTTTAAATGTTTTGTGCCGTATTTGTTTACCATATTCAGCAGCTAGACTCCATCAGCTTCTATATTGACATGTCAGTGTTTACTTTAAGTTATAATGGGAGATTGGCTTCATAATCTGGATTGGTGCACCTGGACCACTTCATTTGCCAGTACAGTCATTCAACAACTATTTGCTGGGTACTTCATGGGTAATAAACTGTTCTAAACCCAGAGAATGCAGCACCAGGTGGTAGTGAGAGCCAGGGAGAAAAATGAAGCAGTGGTCAGGGTTAGCGTGCCAGGGCAATGGAATGGGAGAGAGCAGAGAGTTGATTACACACACACACACACACACACACACACACACACACACACACACACACACCACGCACCACACACACACACACACACACACACACACACACACACACACACACGGCAGGGGGAGGGAGAGATGTTAGGGATAGACAACCTCTCAGCCAGTGTAGGTTTTTTTTTTATCAGATCTGATGAAGAGGCGGGAAGGAGCTAGTAGTGGATGGAATGAGGAAGAGACTGAGCAAACGGGGTAACCTGCCCCTGAGTTGAAGAAGGCCTCCTGTATGGAAGAGCAAGAAGTTGGTGAGATCAGAAAGAAGGGTCAGCTGGATAGTGTGAGGGTAGGGGTGAGGTCAGAGGTCCTGAAACATGGTCCTGCTTCATCAAATTCCATCAAGGGCTGGGGATGTGTCTGCAATGACAGTCACACATTTGTGTCTACACACACAAATGAAGTTGGCCATGCAAATAAGAGAAGCTGTGTGATACAGTGGTCATGGAGGTGGAGCTAGAGGCCAGAAAGACCTGAGGTGCGGTTCAGACTCCAACACGGACTTGCCATAACATACTGTTATGGTCTAAATGGGCCCCCCAAACAAATATATTGGAAACAACCCGAAGGTAACTGTGTTGGAAGGCATTTGGGTCATGAATTCTTCATTCCAGTGGATGAACTGAGCACTCTCAAGTGAGTGGAGACTGTGGTTCACCAAAAGCCACTATGCAGTTCATGAAGACCTAGAAGGCGGGGATTGGAAGGCTCCAAACACAAGAGTAATGATAAAGGGATAGAAGAGCTAACGGCCGTGAGTTGATCAGGACACATATATACACTCATTGAAATACTGTACTATTCCATAATACATACAACTACGTGTGTTAACCAAAACAAATTTTTAATTGCCTAAGGGGTAGAAATATTAACTGTCCTGATTTGACCTTTACATGCTACCTATGTGTTATCACACTGCACTATATAAATCTGTACACTTAAAAGGTTATGAAAGGCTCACATGAATGCATTGTCTCTCCTGTTCTTCCACAGCACAGACACAGTTCATTCCTTTTTGGTGCTTTGGCACATAAGAATATAGCAAGGAAGTCCTTATTAGATGTTGAGCTCGTGATCTTGGACTCTGTGCGTGTGTGTGTGCACATGTGTATGTGTGCGTGTGTGGTTTGTTTGTATGTGTGCACACCTGTTGAGGCCAGAGATAAACATCAGGTGCTTTCTCTAATTCTCTTCATCTTATTTTGTTAGGACAGGGTCCCTCAGTGACTGGGTGGCAGCGAGCTCCGAGGTTCTTCCTCTACCCCAACCCCAAGTGGTGGGGTGAAGGGCTCACGCCGCCACCATAACCAGCTTTTACTGTGAGTTCTGAGGATCCAAGCTCAGGTCCTCACACTTGCACAGCAGACACCACACTGACAGAGAACTGACAGGTCCAGTCTTGAACATTTCAGCCTCTAGAACCAAACATGTACATTTGTGTTCTTCGTAAATTACCCAGTCTATAGCATCTTCTAGGCAATAGAATGGATGAAGACACATACTGTGCTCCCAGACCACTTACACAGCTGTGTTGAGCAGCAGGTTTTATTCATTGTAAAATGTGTCTGCTATACCATCTTCCCTGTTGTCCTCCTGTGAGGACTTCAGCAAAAACTTTTGCAACATGATTAAAACAGTGTCTGGCCAATAGCCATGGTTCAGTTAAAGGCTCGCCGCTGCTGTGATCACACTGCTTTGGCTGTTGGCTCCTGGTATTTATTCAGCTAACAGACACACTCATGGGTCAGGCTCTCTGCAAGTCAGGCTAAATATTCAAAACTGAGGGTCATCACAAAGCAAGCCCTCTGTACTTGTATCCATGGCCCTGACATCCCCTCTTGTAAGTCTGGCAGCCTCACCAGGCAGCTGAGAAGCTGGCATGCCCAAGTGTCAAGGAGAGAGCAACCCGCCTGCGGCTGGGGTGGAGGGGAAGAACAAAGCGCCCTCTTTCCCAGCTCTAGGCTGCTGTTCCCGACTGCACACGCCTGATCGGCTCTGAAGACTGTTTTCCCCACCTGCTCCTCACAGGCGAATGTGACTCATCCAGCTGCACACCTGGGCCTGGGTTGGAGCCAGGGCAGAGGCCATGGCAGGGGAGAATTTCTGGAAAGCCTGAGATGGAGGCAGATGGTTTTGATGGGCATCAAGGGATCCTGCAGCCCACATCTGTAAAGCCCTCTGCCCTCTTCCCGACATGTAAGGAATAAGGGAGAGCTTTTAGTTTTTCTTCAAACTGAGTCCAAGGAGCTCATCATCTTTGTGGGACAAAGATGACTAAGGATCTGGAACCTTAAAGTACTGGCCAACAGGGGAGGGAAAGATAAGGGAGGCTATAAAGATATCAGATAGCAAGAACTGGGCTCTGAGGTTCTGAGTCAACAGTTCTGGGCAACACTGAGGCTGAACATAGTAGCATCCATTCTCCTTGCTTTGGGTCTTTCTGATTGGAGCCCAGGAAATTAAGCATCCTTTGTCATTGTAGCACTGTGGACAGTTGCTTATTATTATTATTATTATTATTATTATTATTATTATTATTATTATTATTAAAAATCCACTCACTGTGAACCGGATCTTCCCAGCACTCTCCAGGACCCCCGTTCTCTCTTCTACAGGTTCAACCCTCCCTAGACTCCAGATAGTCCTGACTTCTGGGGCTTTCTTTTAAAAAAAATGTTCACAAAATCATTTATATCAAGACCTCCCACGTTAGGTAGGACAGGGTCAGGCAACAAGGACCCAACAGTACATTGAAGGAACCTCCAGAGACCTCCATCCAGGACTCACTCTTCACAGCTGCACGGGCCCAGGGAAAAGAGCTTGCTGCTAAGCTCTGGGGCCAGTGACACCCTGGGAGAAAATGTACTCTCTTTCCTAATCTGCAGAGTGGGACTGGCCACTCTTTCCTGCCTGCTCAGCATGGTGGTTTTGAATCTCTTGCCTCAACAGTCAGAGAAGACTTTGAGGAAATTAAGTATTGTACAAAACCAGACAGTAGAAAGGGTTTTAAATTCCTCTAAGAGCATGAACAGCAACCCCACAGAGGCTTTAGACACAATGGGAGGATGTCCCCTCACCAGAGGTGTAAATGTTGGGATTCTAGAAGCTCACAAAATTCTTCTAGCTTTAATCCAAAGTGTTGATTAAATTCTTTCTCAGCACCTTTAAAGAGCTAAAGCCGCCCCCACCCCACCCCCCCCAGTATGAGGGCCAGTCACTCCAAACTTTCCTTCTGGTCTCTCCTCTAGAGACTTGGTTCTACTGGATACCAGTTTCCCCATTCTGTCTGGAAAATGTTACACACACACACACACACACACACACACACACACACACACACACACACACTTCACCTTATAGAGGAAAGCCAGGAAGAAAGTTCTTTCCACCAACCAGCCTTGGAATTTCAGCAGGTTCCCTTGCACCCATAACCAAGCCAGGCTGTGACTCTGAGCCACTGCCTGGGGGCTCCGCTCCAGCGACCTCCGCACGCTGTCGGTGAAAAGCAAGCCACAGAGGTAGGGGAGTGCTGTGGGATGGTCTGTATGTCAAACATGTTGCTTATTGGTCAATGAATAAAACACTGATTGGCCAGTGGTCAGGCAGGAAGAAGTATAGGCGGGACAAGGAGGAGAGAATTCTGGGAAGTGGAAGGCTGAGCCGGAGACACTGCCAGCCGCCACCATGACAGACAGCATGTGAAGATGCCGGTAAGCCACAAGCCACGTGGCAAGGTATAGATTTATAGAAATGGATTAATTTAAGATATAAGGACAGTTAGCAAGAAGCCTGCCACGGCCAGACAGTTTGTAAGCAATATAAGTCTCTGTGTTTACTTGGTTGGGTCTGAGCGGCTGTGGGACTGGCGGGTGAGAGAGATTTGTCCTGACTGTGGGCCAGGCAGGAAAACTCTAGCTACAGGGGAGACAGTCCGTTTTGGGGGTGGTGACTGGACGGGCGCATCCAAGCTCTGCCCAGGCCATTCTCGCCTGTGTCCCCCATTCTAGCCATTTGGAGTCAAGTCGCTCTCTGGCTTTTGCTCATCCCAGTAACTTGCCTTCAAGACTTCTCATCATTTAAGGTGAACAGTCCCTATCAATGAGACCTGAGATCGGTTTTCTGGCTCTTAGTCTCCTGGTGTGTAATTATTACCCAATAGTGGCCACAGTTAGCCCGCACGGACAGAGCACTTGCTATTTGGCTCATATATTCACTCATCCATGCTATCCTCAGAAGGAGGGGAAAGTCGCTACCTTCATCTTTCCCAAGGGGAATCACATGAAGGAGTAACCTAGAGAGTGTCCAGACAGAGAAACACGATGAAGTGCATTGCATCCGTCATACACAGTGTTCTAGTCACACGCTTTGAGGTAAGGCTTTGGGGGAGCCCCGTACCTCATACATATTTTACAATACAGTAAAATAGTGAGTCGAGCAGTTCACATCACCTAGTGTTTAGTGATCAACACTCCTTTTCATCCGCCTCCTTTCAGGGCAAATGTACATTCTGGGAAAAGGACAATGTGAATTCTGAACAGAGCACGACAGCATTGCTTCAGTAGGCAAATGTTCAGAGTTCTAACTTGCTGGTTCTTTAATGTGTTACATATAAATGGAGTGAATGTCTAGGGTATCAGTGTCGGGCAGCATGGTTTAAGTAAAACTGTTTCCTGTTGTTTAATTGGTTTGCTTTGGGTTGGGTTTTTTGTTTGTTTGTTTGGTTGGTTGTTTGGTTGGTTTTTGTTTGTTTGTTTTATTTTTCTTCTACCATTTCAATCCCTCTTTCTCTGCAAGCATAGTTCGCTTAGATGCTACATTCCCTAAAACTTCTGATGTTTGATCCTCGCAGACTATTTTATTACCATTGGAATGGAAACAGAGGTGGTTTAGACAATCTCTGCCTCATTTTCTAAGTAACATCCAGATGATGCATTTTAGGAGTATGTATAGATATTCGTATATGTGTATAACAGCAACTGATGAAAAAGCTAATGAATTTGAAAGAGGACAGGAAGGGTTTATTGCTGGGTTTGGAAGGAGGAAAGGAAAGAGGAATGATAGGTTATAATAAAAAATAATAAAATAAATGATTAGGAAAAGAAGAGAAAGGGGGAGCAAATAGAGAGGATGGGGTGGTGTTGAAATCCAGGCAGTCCAGACTGGAGTCCAAGGTGTTTACCAAACACTATCATCTTCTACCCAACTTAAATGGATACTGTGGGGGTTAAAAAAGATAACTAACAAGGATAAGCAGTTACTAATACAATTATGTTACCATGTGAAACTATGTAAGGTACCTTTCAGAGTATCTAACACTTAGCAGGCCCTCTAAGTGTGTTAACCCTCTGGTCTGTCCATCTATCTCCCTCAAATGACTTTTCTCAATCCTCATCTTCTTTATACAGCCCAGGATACACTGTCTGACATTTACTTGAGAGAGCATTATAGTGCTCAGTACTTTTGCCCATAAACAGAGCTTTTGGGCTATTGGGAAACATTGGATGGGACCTCTCACTTTCTAGAAGGTGTGCATCTTAGAGACACTCATTCAATGACCCTCATACAAGTACTTCTAGCCCCACCTAGTCTTTGTAATGGTTTCTAGGAAGCTACTGTGAGAGGATGCCCAAGAGAACACTATTCCTCCCCCACCCATTCCCCTCTACTTCCCCCTTCTCATGGAAGAAGAGGCTGACGTTGAGGTAAGGACTGGGGAAATGCTGGGCATGCTCTTCCTCTTCTCAGCCTCTTTCAAGTCTTTCTGGTCTACTGTGGACAGAAAGGCCTTAGTTCCCACACACTCCAGGGAGAGCAGTCTGTGTTTGTCTAGCTATGCCAGAGTTAGCCAAAAAGTGTCTGGCTCAGGTAATACACCCAGCCCCTGTTGTGGAATAATCTTCTCGTACTGTGAAGATGTGTCATTCTGGTTGCTTTAATAAAGAGCTGAACAGCCAATAGCTAGGCAGGATTTCCAGGCAAAGAGAATGCTGGGAAGAAGAAGGGTGGAGTCATGGGGAGACTCGGAGGAAACATGACATGTAGGAGTTGAGGTAACAAACCATGAGCCATTTGGCAGCATGTAAATTATTAGAAATTGATTAATTTAAGGTATAAGAGCTAGCTAAAACAAAGCCTAAGCTATTAGCTGAGATTTCATAATTAATAATAAGTCTCCATGTGGTTGTTTGGGAGCTGGCAGACAGGACAGAGAAAGCCTAGCTGTGTCTGCAATGTCAACAGAGCCAGTCACATTTTATCAGTAATGACAATGCATATTGGACTCTGGTCATGTGTAGTAGCACTCAATTCTGCTCCACAATTATTTCTTCTTCTTCCTCCTCCTCCTCCTCCTCCTCCTCCTCCTCCTCCTCCTCCTCCTCTTCCCCTTCTGGCACAGGCTTTGAAAACACTTTATGGAGATTTTGTTGGTGGCAATGTCATATGACTGATTGTGGTCAATATTTTGTAAATTGAAAACAACATGCTTTGACAGTGGCATAACATGTTCAAAGTTATGAGACTTGATGTTTCTTGTCTAATAGGGAAGGATCCCAGATTCCAGCACTTCATCCTAATAAGAAATAAACAGATGAGCAAACTGAAAATAGACTATTCTTAGCTCTGTTCAAGAAACCAGAGCAAAGGGCAAGTCATTCAGTAGGACTGTAGAGTCAGACAGGTGAATACAAACAGTCATGCTTTGCTGGAGAAGAATGCCCACAGGAAAGAGTAAGGACAGGAAAAGCTGACATGTAATTGGTGGATTGTTGGAGGGGCTAGGTAGACAGGTCTGAAACACCCAAAGGCCCCGTCCCTGGCTAACAGCCACACTCTAAGTTTCATTTCTAAGAACTCTACCACACTCTTATACTGAACATTAGGGGAACCCTCATCTTGAAGTACATCAGAGCATTCTGTTCTCAATAATGCCTTTCTTCGAGAACAACTGTTTTACCAGAGTGCAATCTGCAGGGATTTAACTAGAACCTAAGGTACTGGTGGGAAGGGAAAATCCAAACTCCAGCCCCTTCCAGCTCTTCTTCTACCTCAGGCTGGAAATGGGAAGGATGGGGTTAAGAAGTGTCAGAGACTGGAGGGATAGCTTAGTGGTTAAGAGCCCTTACTGCTCTTGTAGAGAACCTGAACTCAGTTCCCAGCACCCATGGCAGGCAGCTCACAACTTCCCGTAACTGCAGCTCCAGGGGGATCTGACACCCTCTTCTGGACTCTGTGAGCACTGCACTCATGCATATATATCCATCTACACACACACACACACACACACACACACACACACACACACACACACA
>CABHPR010136233.1:15016-42587 GCA_902168415.1 Peromyscus melanophrys
GTGTGTGTGTGTGTGTGTGTGTGTGTGTGTGTGTGTGTGTGTGTGTGTGCATGCATGCGTGCGTACCTGTCTGTCTGTCTGTGTGTATCTCTGTGTGTGTCTGTGTGTCATTGTCGTCTGTCTGTGTGTCACATGTGAGTGCTGGGGCTAAGGGATAGTTGGTAGGAAATAAAATCAAAACTGATCATGTCATTGACCCTTTCATAACCCACTCTATGACATACACATGTTTCAAACGACTTAAAACACATCACAACTTTCAATGTTCATAATTACTTGAAAATCTAATGTGACTCTTGTGGGGGCTTAAGAAAGCTTGAGGACAAGTCCCCCAACGTCACACAGTGGATCTTTGAGTATCAACACATCTTTTCCTCTCTCTCTCTCTCTCTCTCTCTGCTTTTCTCGGCTCTCAGTTTTAACTTCCTACCCTGTCTGGAGGATAATACTTGCATGCTGCTGAAACAGAACACTCAAGAACAATGACTCCATACAGAATGAAAACATCTTCCTTAACACTTCTGATGCCTGAGAAACCCAAGACCAAGGATTTCGATTCTTAGGAGGGTCTGCATGACAGTCATCCACAACAAACGTCAGAAGGGAGGGAGGGAGGAAAGGGTGTAGGGAGGAGCTAAAGAGCTTTCGTCCCTGATAAACCCACTCTCACAATAACTAACCCCCTTTATTTAGGACGGGTGTCCCTGTATAGCCAAGGCTGACTCTAACACATAATCCTCCTGCCTCAGCTGCCCAAGTGTTGGGGTCACAAGAATGTATCACTGAAAGGTTGTAGCAGGCCTGAGCATGGTAAACATGGCTCTGGCAGGCCTTGCCCTTCCCCCACTCCCTCTGCCTTGCTAAACTGTTAGATTACATTCCTAAAGCTGGCCACCAAGGTCCAGCTATCAAAGGATTGAAGTCCAGCCATCAAAGTCCCACTCTGGCCCACCTAATTAACATGCCTAATCAAAACAAACCAACTCATCCTAATATGGGGTTTCCCTTTTCCCCTTTATAAACTGCCATTTTCCTACGGGCCATGTCTGTTTCCTCTCTATGCAGAGGCAGTCCTTTGTCCCTCAGGTCAAATATCCCTGCTCCTCTCCCTTGCTCCCTTCCCCTTCTCCCTTGTCCTCTGTCTCATGTCTCTTATCCCCTACCCTTTGTCCCTCTGAGATCTTTTTTTTGTGCTGAGAACTTGGTCTTGGTGTGTCTTGAATTCCTGTCCTTTCAATCTCCATGTCCAGCTTCCTCTCATGTTAGGCCCCGCCTCCCAGTGCTGCTGCATTGAGATTAAGTTCCCAGCATAGGCGCACTGGAGGACCATAGCAGACGGTAGACACATGGCCAGCTCCCGAGAACTACTCCTGTGTTTCCTGTGTTTATTGAATGCTTGCAATACAGCCCTGGTAAAGATATCTCTAGAGTACCCCCACTCTCAGTACTTATTTACGGTCCTAGCTCACAGTCATTTTATGAATGTTTTGTCTTAAGATGCAGCATTCTAACTATCTAAGCCAAACACACTTCTGCAGAATGTGCTAACTCAAGTTTTTCGGCGAGTGGCATTTTGTGTCCCTATTCTGAAGGCATTTTTTTTTCTGTTTTAACGTATTATACTGTTTCTTTTGATAAAAGATCAAGCCTATCTGGTGGGAAGTATATTCTGTTTCTTTGTTTAAATCAGGAAGGTCTAATTATTTAGTCCAAGAAGTGATAACTTTAGCACCACCTGTGTCCTTTGTACAGATTAAACGTGAAACAATTTTGAGAGAACAAATTCCCCTAATGGTTGATAAACCTGGGGCAAGGGGATGGGAAGTGACATTGGCTTTGCTAGTTCTGTATCCATCCACCTTTATCCAGTCCAGGGTTTGGATTGCTTTATGTAGAGCTAACTGCCTCCATCCTCAATTATACATTCCTCGCAAGTCATCTGCCTCCTCTCACCAAGTGACCCCCAAAAGAGGAGTACCCTCCACCTGACCTTCCACTCTTAACCTGACCTTCCACCCTTAACCTTACCTTCTACCCTCAACCTGACCTTCCACTCTTAACCTGACCTTTCACCCTTAAACTTACCTTCTACCCTCAACCTTACTTTCTACCCTCAACCTGACCTTCCACCCTTAACCTTACCTTCTACCCTCAACCTGAACTTTCACCCTTAACCTGACCTTTCAATCTTAACCTGACCTTTCAATCTTAGCCTTCCACCCTTAACCTGACCTTCCACCCTCCACCTGACCTTCCACCCTCCACCTGACCTTCCACCCTCCACCTGATCTTCCAACTTCTAACAATGCATGGTAATTTATTTTGCATTTATTTGTCCGTGTGTGTGTGTGTGTGTGTGTGTGTGTGTGTGTGTGTGTGTCTGTCTGTCTGTCTGTCTGTCTGTCTGTCCATTTGTTTTCAAACCTGGTTCTATGAAGCTTACTAGTGAGGTCTTAATTATTAGAAATATTAAGAATGAAAGCTTTTCTTTCTTTCTTTTTTATGGTTTTGTTTTTTGTTTGTTTGTTTGGTTTTGGTTTTTTGTTTGTTTGTTTGGTTGGTTGGTTGGTTGATTTTGTTTTGTTTTCTGGAACAACTGATAACCATCCTGTTACATTGAGGCAAAGCTTGCCTGAAAATGTCACTGATGCTGAAGAAAGCTATTATCTCTCAGGACACTGTGGAAACAGCATCTCTTGAACCAAATTCTACCCAGACTCATATAGGTGATTATATTAGTGACTTTTCCTTTCACTGTGAGAAAATACCCTCAACAAAGTAACCTAAGGATGAAGGGCTTAATTTAGTTCACAGTTCAAGAGTATACTCCACCTGCAGGACAGTCATAGTGGTCGGAGCCTGAGGCAGCTGGTCATCTTGCATCCACAGTCAGGAAGCAGTGATGAGTCCTCCTGTTCCTCCTTTTTAAGCAGTCCGGGACCCAAGCCCTGGGAGTGGCACTACCCACCATTAGGGTGATGCTGTGGATCGATCTTTGTACACTGTAAATATGTGTTACTCTCATTGGTTAATAAAGAGCTGACTGGCCTACAGCTGGGCAGGTAGACACTGGGCAGGAGAGTCAGACTAGGAGGATGCTGGGAAGAAGGGAAGACTCTCAGGAGTCAAGAGGAAATATGGACAGAAGCAAAAAGAACTTGCTGTGTTGAAAAAAATGTACTGCCATGTGGTAGAGCGTAGATAAGAAATATGGGTTAATTTAAGCTATAAGAACTAGTTAGTAAAAAGCCTGAGCTATCAGTGGAGGGCTTATAATTAATAAGTCTCTGTGTGGTTATTTGGGAGCCAGCAATCCCCAATAAAAAACTCCACCTGCAGGGTGGGGTGGGCCCTCCCAATTAATTTAATCAAAAAATCCTTCACAGAGGCCAACCTAATCTAAATAATCCTTCCAGAGTGCAGGTCTGGAAGCTTGTCTCCTGTATTAATCAAGATTCCAGATCTTCTCAAGTTAAAAATCAATGATACCATCACGACTTCCCACACTCCCTTTTATACATAGATTGTCTGTTTCTTTTGAAGACTGAAGGGTCCTGAGGAAAAGAGACCAAAATTCACCAAATACCAGCTGTGTCCTCTTGTCTTGGGAAGAGTCTTTTAACTGTCACACTTTCCCTTTCAAAGGTACTCATTGTTCTTCCCCATTCAATGAGTCAGAGAATTGAGGCTCAGAGAAGTGGAGAAACGCCACCCGAAGCTGATCAGACTTGGCTTCAATCTACGTCTTCCTGGCACTAAAAACTGGACCCTTTGCAGCACTTCCCACAGCGACAGCAGATCTCCAGGTACAGTCACCAGCTGGGCCTGTGGAAAGTGTACTAGCCAGAGGGAATGATTCTCGGTTGTTGTTTTTTTTTTTTCCTTCGCCCAGCTCATCAATTGGTTTAGTATGACTTTGAACACTTTTCCTTCCAAATTCCAGGGTTTTTTAAAATTTTGTGACTGTCATATTTTTTTATAAAGCCATGGGGTTTGGACTAGATACTCTGTTCTTTCCCATCTCCAACATGTAGAATGTCAGTTCTTGACTACTTGACTATTATCTTGGAATTCCTGAGTTAAGTACTGGAGGAACCAGACTTTGAAACAAGCCAATCAGCAAAGTTTCTCCCAGCAAACCATCTCTCCTAATTCGGGTAAATGGATGAGGTATGTGTAATTAAAACTGCAAAAAATAACAAGCTTCCGGCCAAGTTTTACCCTCACTTAACCATGCTCTTGGGGGCTGATCCGAGGAGGGGTGACGGATGCTGAACCCAGCATGGAATTTGGCCTAATATGTGGATTCTCACAACTTCCAAATGATGTCAGTGTACTTACTAACTTGACAGACTGAAAAGTGCTGAGTTGAGTCTATTCGCCTCCATAAAGAAAATCTGGAAACGCTGGGCTGAGGCCAGTGTCCACCAACGCTATAACACTCAGCATACTTTTGGCAGGGCAAAACCTTTGGGGGACCGTCACACTAGATTCATGTTAACTTACGGTACAACCTTTCTTTCTAGTCAATAGTTTCCTCTAAGATAGGGACTGACATTCCTGCAGCTGGCTCAGACAGTGGAACTGCTACAGAGGGTTCATCCCGTGTGGGTCTTGGAACCACTGAGGCTGTGGAAACCGCAACATGGGCTGTGGGGGAGTCGGCGAGGCATGTTCTCCTTCAGGAGAGGGTGGACAAGCTGATGAAAATGTTGTCTATATAACACAGTTCAAAACAGGGCTTGGGTTCTGCTACTTGCGTCTGTGCTCCTAAGAATTGGCTTTTGTACAGATGGGTGTGTGTGTGTGTGTGTGTGTGTGTGTGTGTGTGTGTGTGTGTGAATACATGTGCACATGTTGAGTTTCTTTCTTCGATTGCTGGCCACAGTTTTTTTAAGACAAGGTCTCTCAGTGAACCTGAAACTCAACCAATCTGGCTAGGTAGGCTGGCTGGCAAGCCCTAGGGATCATCCAGTCTGCCTCCCTAGAGCTGGCATACAGGGACCTGCTGCCTCCCTAGAGCTGGCATACAGGGACCTGCTGCCTCCCTAGAGCTGGCATACAGGGACCTGCTGCCTCCCTAGAGCTGGCATACAGGGACCTGTTGTCATGCCCAGTTTTGACTCAGCTGCTGGAGATTCACACTCAGGCCCTCACCCTTGTGCTGCAAACACTTTACCGCTGCAAACACTTTACCGATGCAAACACTTTACCGATTGTACACTCTCCTCACCACCCTGTGCAGAGGTTGACAATACTGACAGAATATATGCTCAGGATGCCCCCAAACACCAGCGTTCCACAGCGTCCAGCTGTTTAGTTAGGGTTTCTATCTCTGTGATGAACAACTATGACCGAAAGCAGCATGAGGAGGAAAGGGCTTATTTCAGCTCACAACTCTCAGGCCACACTCCATCACTGAGGGAAGTCAGGGCATGGACCTGGAAGCAGGAACTGAAGCAGAATCCATGGAGGAACACTGCTTACTGGCTTGCTCGGCCTGCTTCCTTACACACCCCAAGACCACCTGACCGGGGGTAGCATCACTCACAATGGGCCGAACCCTCCCACATCTGTCATTAATCCAAAAAGGCCACTCTATAGAGACATTTCCTCAGTTGAGGGTCTCTCTTCTCAGATGACCCTAGCTTGTGTCAACTTGACAAAGAAACTAGCCAGCACGCAACCTAGCAGCCTTTCTCTCAGCTGGGCATTCCAGAATAAAACAAAAGTGAGTAGGGAAAGGGTGGGCTACAGAGTGGAGTCTGCAGGTCTGGTTTCCAAGCTTCTTCCCATCACTCACCAGTGAGAAAAGCTCAGGCAATATTTCTCATCAAGGAAAAAGTGTAACAATCAAGGTAGTTTCTTGCAGGGTTCTGAAGATCAGGTGCGCACATTAATTCACACAAAATACTCACTGTTTGTCACATAGTACACACTCAATGAATTTCAGCTATTCATCTGGGTCTCTTTTCCACCAAGGAAACAAGCTTAAACAATGCAGAACTCCATTTTAAGCAACCCCACTGTGTGGCACATCTGGCATGGACACCAGTGAGATGAAGGTACGGCTCGCAATCATGTCTGAGTGTAAACAAGGGCCTCTACCTTCCAACTGAACACCTGTACCTCATCTCCTTCTGATTGTTCCATATGGCCAGGGGAACCAGAGCTGTCATGACCATGTTTAGGAAAGTACGTAAGAGAAACCCGAGGACAAGAGAATGCTGTGCAGAGGGAACACGGCTCCACTGAGCTGCGTCCCATCACAGCAGCGTGGAAAAGCAGAGGGGAGATATGTGACTGTTCGACATTTAAAAGTGCAGTGACATTATCTGTTTGTGGTTATGGCTTCATCCATGTCCATAGCCTCACCAATCCAATCACTTCTCATCTATAAGTTGGGGAGAGGGGCATGGAAGGAAGCAGAAGAGATTTAGACCTTTGTCCCATCCTCTAACCCCCTTTTCTTTACTGATCGATGAAATGAGTGGTAAGCCATCTGTATCAGATGCATGTGGGACACAGACTCCCAGACTCCCCACAAACACACTGAAACACAGCCTCTGGGTGGGGCTCAAGAATCTGCCATTTCTCTAAATCCCCGTGAATTTGATGGAGTGGTGAAGGTACTGTAATTCACATGTAAGGACTCAGATTCAGACATGAGATTAGGGAGGTAGAGGTGCTCTCCTGCTGAGGGTGGGAACAGCATTGGTTACCTGGTGAGAGCCCTGCTCTGTACTGTGAGCTCACTTGGACTGTAAGACTCACCGCATCTCTTTCCTCACTTGTCAATATAGAAAAAACACTCCCTAGCCTTCTTCACGGGGCTTTGAAGAGCAACAAAATGAGGTGATGTGCGTAAAACGTTAAAAAGTTATATAAACCACGGGATTATTTATTCCTAGGAACTCAGAAATAGCGGTCCTTCCCCAGTTCCCCGGCAGTTACAGGGATGGGAGGGAGGTTTGTGTTTTTCCCTCGGTAGACTCTCCACAGAGCTCAAGTTCTCCGGATAATTACAGGCTTCGTTTCATCCGACTGTGGATACGGTCAGTGAGTGAATGCCTGCGAGTGGTGGAAAGCGACACCAACATCTCGGGATTTAAGGAGCATCGATGAAGCAGCCCTACCTTCCTCCCTCGGTGTCGCTGGAGTCACTCCCATGTTGTCTCTGCAGACCTCCCTCTCAGGCCTGAGCATCTCCACTCAGAAGTGCCCCTGTTCAGCCTTGGAATCTCAGTATTTCCCCACTAAACCCTCCTTTCCTAGGCCCGTAGAGAGGGCTCTCCCCTCACTGCTTCCTTCTGGGCAACGGCTGCTCCATCCTCCCAGCCCCTTAAACTCAAGAACCAAGTCACCCTGGACCTCTCCGCACCTAGTCGCTCTCCACTCAGATGTTTCTCTCTATCCCACCCACTGCTCTCATTTTGACACCCACTCATCACCACTATGGTGCAGGAATGTGGCTGTGCAGCAGAAAAAGAATTTCAAAATAATTCTAGAGAGTTCTCCTCATAGCTAAGCAGGGCTTACACAAGTACAGCACCACCACACCCTAGACAGGGTTTCTCTTTGTAACAGTTCTAGCTGCTCTTAAACTCGCTCTGTAGACCAGGCAGGCCTCGAACTCACAGAGATCCACCTGCCTCTGCCTCCCACGTGCTGGGACTAAAGGCGTGCGCCACCACCGCCCAGCGGCACACTTTTTAAAGTCATTCTTTTTTAAGTTTCTTGCCTGTGTGTATGGGGGTTGGGACGTGTGCCCATGCCATGGCCTGTGAGTAGAGGTCAGAAGACAACTTTGGGGAGCTTGTTCTGGATCCGCAGGTACAGAACTTGGGTTGTTGAGCTTAGCAGCAAGCACCTTCCTCCTCTGAGAAATCTCTCCCCTGCAGTCATTCCTCATGTGGGGGTGTGTGCTTGCTCCTTGGCAGACCCCGAGGGGATTTAGGCATTTTCCCCTATGGAGCCTCTGCTTTGGAACACACTTGGGGCAAGTCCCAGCTGAACCCATGAGCAGCCTCCCTCCTGGGAACGCTGGGATGCCCCGAGCGCCGCCTCGGCTCGTTTACTCCACCATCACTGCATCCTTTGCTGAAAAGAAACGACATTCCACAGAGATCTTTGGGGTTACATTTTTGTCCCACAACAAACCTCTGAGGACTCCAGGCAGGAAGCTAGAATAAGCTGGTCTTCAGGGACTCCCTGGGCCACTAAGCTGGCCCTGGCCTGCCTCCCTGTGGGCTTCTGGTTGTGTAAGGAGACTCCCCATGGTGGAGCCACCACCTACAGTCAGCTTGTCTGATGCCCGTGACTAAGTGCAGTCTTCACTGAGTGGAAACAGAGCTGGAGTTAGACCTTAAGTCTGTTTGCAACACCGCGTCTAACTCTATGTTACCTACACTATCTAACTCTATACATAACTCTACACTACCTACACTACCTAACTGCACATAGCTCTATACAATGTACACTATCTAACTCTATACATAACTCTACACTACCTACACTACCTAACTCTCTCTATATACAACTGTATACTACCTACACTGTCTAACTCTATACGTAACTCTATACTACCTACACTAACTCTACACATAGCTCTATACACACTATTTAAACACACACACACACACACACACACACAACTGTATACTACCTTCACTATCTAACTCTATATGTAACTCTATACTATGCCCTATCTGAGTCACCAGCTATGAAAATGGACAGAACACAAGATGTTCTAACTTGTCCAGGGATGATGTAGCTCGCAGCTGAGTACATTTCTTGCTTCCATGCTTCTAACCCAAGTAGCCAGTCTGAGAGGTGTGATTCACAGCCAGCAAACTCCTGTCTTTAATGCATCTTTAAGCTTGTTACAAGCTAAGTCAGCCATGTCTTGAGGAGGAGTTGGAGTCAGAGATTCATTTGGTTCTTAAGACATGGCAGGGACATTTTGTGTGTGTGGCTGTAATGTTCCCTTAGAACTCTTCATGAAACTAGAGCTTTGATCATGGAAGGCACAGGCTTTAACACCTGAACCAGATTTTTCTTAGCTCTGAGAGGTAGAAAGGAATCTTCTCTGCTTTGAGATCTAAGAAACAAGCAGCCTCCATGGATTTTGATCTGTCTCTACACCATGGTCTTTTGACAAAGTGGAAAAAAACGTGGATGGGAGGGTTCGTCTCTCGTCTCAGTAGGTAGAATGATGGCCTAGACTGTGCAAAGCCCTGAGACCAATCCCCAAGTCTATATGAACTGAGCATGGTCACAGTAGCCCATGCCTAGAGTCCCTGCATTTTGAGGGTGAAAGCAAAATGATCAGAAGTTCAAGGTCATCTTCAGACACATGGAAAATCAAAGTTGAAGGTCAATCTGAGCTACATGTGGCCCTATCTCAAAAAACAAAAAGCAAAAACAAAAGAAAGGACAGACAGACATGAGAACTTTCCTCCAGAACATTCCTAAGGCAGTAGAATGAAAGAAAATACCATATCAGGAAAAGAAAGGCTGTGGGGAGCTGGAGGGAGCAGGCAGGCAGCTGAGGGGTGGTGAAGGAACACACCATCAGCCTTTATCAGGGCTGACATGGCATCCAACCTCACAGCAAGTCCCCCTCTCCAGTGTTTACACCCGTCACATCTCTTTTCCTTGCAAGCAGAAGGTTCTGGACGGTCTTCATGGGCATTTGTCAGGTGCCAGGGCTCCTCGGCCATCCAGGTACTTGTGCACAGTTTGGAGTAGGAAAGGGCAAGAAAAGGACAGTGGATGCATGTCAGAGGCAACGAGGCCACGACCCCCCTGAAGCACGCCTGATGTGGAAAATATCTATCTAGCAGAGTGCAAGCCATTGTCTCCGTCTTGTAAACTAAACTAACGAATCTCTTGCCCACTACGGAGGCCAACGTGAGCCAGAGCCTAAGACTTCAAGAATGAGGCTCAAAACATATCTTCAGAAAAATTTAGTGATTTTGACTTTCTGCCCAGACTAATAAACTTTTTTTTCCATGTTTGCAAATTTCTCCTCTCAGTTTTAGTTGTCCGGGGCTCATCTGTGGCATAAAAGCATCAGGTTCTGTTTCTCCCCTCAGGTGTGGAGGGTAATTAGGGAGTCACCCTTGTTTGTTGCGCTGGCTCAGAGTGGGCAGAAGCGGATGCCCACACCGATGCCTGCAGGGAGGAACTCTGCCAAATGAGCCAGGGCTAGGAAATGCCATCAAGACTTGTGTTCCTGATTAAAAGTTTTGGTCACAGTAGTTGAACTTGATCCAGTTTGTGTCAGTTTTACAAGTAACTTCGAACTGTTGATCAGCTCTATTTGAAAATCTTGCTTTTTCGTCTTTAAGCAGACCTACCAACTGCCTAGTTTAAGCACTATGCTGACTGAAACCCATCCCGTCGTTCCAGACAGACACGAGACACGACTAAGGCGAGATGCTCACAGAATAAGAGGCGAATAGCACAAGGCAGGGAGGCAGCATGGGACTGTCGCAGACTCCTGGGGTGCGGCTTTAATATGTGAATGTGTGTGGGAACTTTCCTGGAAATGATTCCTCTAGTTTGCACTAGGTACACAGAGGACTCTGGAATGCAGTCATATGCTGGGAGAGTTCCGAAGGCAGGTGGATGGACCCCTTGAATAAAGGACCAGCTTTCACTGAACCTCAGCTCCTTCGTTTGTGAAATTGGGTGGCAGTGTGGCCTTGCTATGGAAATTAAATTTTTAAGTGTGTGACAGAGCTGGAGAGATGGCTCAGCGGTTAAATGCACTTGACGCTCTTGTGGATGACCTGAGTTCAGTTCCCCACACCCAACTCAGATTACAATCACCTTTAACTCCAGCTCCAGTGGAATAAACCCCTCTTTTGGACTCCACAGGCACCCACACTGGTACATGCACATATCCACATACAGACACAGGCACATGCACATATCTGCATACACACACACACACACACACACACACACACACACACGCAAATAATTAAAATTAAAATTAAAATAAATCTTTGAAATGTGAAATGTGTGATAGGCTTAGTATGGTTGCCAGCACATGGTAGGTTATCAGTACATGTTAAACATCATGAAGGAGAAAAGAAGACACAGATAGAGAGCATTTTACGAGAAAGTCCTACATTTAGTGAATGTCAAGTGCTCTGGCATTGGGGAAATCAGAGGCTGCCTGGAATACACAAAGTAGGATTTTCCCTTTGGAGAATGAAAAGAACTAAGTTGGCAGGGTGGTTAGGAGGAGCCTGGAGGGTAGGAACAAGACTAGAGAGAGAGCGAAGAATGAGGGGTCAGCATAAATGAGAGTTCAGCCCGACAGGTGGGGATTAGCCTTGTGGAAGCAGTAATTAGAGAGTTGGCTGAGGCCAGCCCAATGAGCGGTGGGGTGCCCTGGAGAAGCTGAATCTTCAGTGGGACGGACAGATGGCTGAGGCAACTCACCTTCATCATTTGAAAGTGAGTTGAAAGTTGGAGAGTCAAGAATCAAAGAAAGTAGTTTCCCCAGACTGGGGACAGCAGGCTCCATCAGCCCTCCCAGCTTCGCGTGTGGGAGCCCAAGGTACTTTACGCTGATGCTGTGTGCTCGCCAGTGACAAGGGCCTGTTCATTAACCTCTGGCTAGCACTCGCCTCCTAGGCCACGTTAACAAAATCCTCCTAAAAGTGCAGGAGGCAAAAGTCACCTCAGCAAGAGTCCCTTCATCCCACCCTGCGCTTACCACTGCCCTACATTCCCTTGCCAGGCCTCCTGACCTCTCCTTCTGATACTTTCATCCAAAGGAGAAGAGAGAAATCCAGGCACACTTTCTCTTCTAAAACTCCTGTTTCCCCTTCAGAAAGCCGCTTTTGAGATTCCAGGAAATATATAAATACTCATTTGAATACAAGCTTTGCTCCCCCTCCATGGTATGGTGTGTTGTGGTCTTGGCTAAGTCCTTGAATCTCTCTGCTATGTCTTTCTTGTGTGTAACTTAAAAAAAAAAAAAGATTTAAGTTTTGTTTATGTGGGAGGCCAGGAGCCTGTGAATGCCAGAATAGAGTGTTGGATCCCCAGAGCTGGAGTTTTAGGTGATTGTGAGCAGTCCAGAGTGAGCCCTGGGAACCAGATTCAGGTCCTAATTGCTGAAGCATCTCTCCAGTCCCCAGTGTGTATAACCTGTGATTGTTTATGATGACTTTATTGAACCATCATGATTTTCAAAGGACATGTTTACTCAAATATCTGTCACTTCTGGTGATTTTCATTTACCCCTAAAATTCTCTTTTCCCCTCAAATTAAAGACCAGCAATTATTGTTTTTAAGAATTATGACAGCAATCATTTTTGCTTAGCTTATCTTCGTCTGAAAATATCAGTCTTTTGCCTATATTTCTGAAAGATAGTTTTGCTGGGTATATATTTCTAGCTTGGCTAAAGTGCCACCCACTTCTGTGCTATACCCCCTCCCCACACACATACATACACATACATACACATACACACACACATACACACACCTACACATACACACACCTACACACACACATACATACACATACACACACCTACACATACACATACACACATATACACACACATACACATACCTACACATACATACACACACATACACACATACACACACATGCACACACATATACACACACACACATACACATACACACATACACACACATATACACACATACACACACATACATATTCACACATACACACACACATACACACACATTTTAAAAACACTTTTCCATTATTTTCTGTCTCCCATAGTTTCTGATGATAAATCTGCAGTCAAGTAAAGCATGTGTTTGTCACGTTGTTTCCCTTGACTGCTTTTCAAGATTTTTTTTTTTTTTGTGTTCTGTAAATCTGACTACAATATATACAGATGTAGTTTATTTATCTTGTTTGTGCTTTCTGGGCTTCTTGGATTCACATACTATTCTACTCACTTATATTGAAACTCATTTGATGATGGCTTAAATATGTCTTTCTGTGCCCTCTTCTTCCTCTCTTCTTCCAGAAGTCCAGGGCTTTTATATTGTCTCACGTGCTTACACTTCTCCTGATCTATTCTTAGTTTTCTTTCTCATTTTAAAGTGGGTAATCTTCAAATCCACGTGCTTTCTCTCACTATCTCCACACTGTTCTTAAGTCCTTAAGTCCTGAGTTCTTAAACTCAGCGAACAGGTTTTACTGTAGATGACAAATTCTGCACATTTTAAACTTCTCCTTTTAGTTTTTTATATCCTTAATTTGGTAATATTTACGATCTTTTCAGTTGCATCAGCTGCATTTTCCTTTTCTTCCTGAGTGTGGTCATAAAGTCCACTGCAGTGTCCCTGTCAGAAAATCACAAAATACAGATCGCATTGTGATTAGCATCTGCTCATCTCTTGGGTCACTTTTTTTTTCTCTTTGAGTGTTGAATTTTTTTCCTGTGTTCTGTTTATTGTGCTTTTGTATGTTGTGAATATTCTAGATTCTGTGAATTTTTTTAAAGACAACTTATGTTTTTTTCTTAGCAAGCAGTAAAATTGGTTGTAGTCTGGCTGCAAACCCAATCACATGTCAGTTTAGTCTGTTTTCAATCCACCCTATCCATACAAGGCTCAGTCGGGGACATGGGCAGAGACTGCATACAGAACTTGGGGTTCTTATTTTCTGGCTCTCTCTCCTCTGGCATATACCCCACATTCCCTAGAAGCTTTCCTGATCATCTGGCCAAAAATATGTCAGCTTTTTGTTGGCATTTAGCCCCCTTGTACTACGGGTATACTCAGACCAGAGGTAAAACAACAGATAACTAGTCCAACACCAGTCATTTTCTTCAAGCTCCAATCCTCTATCCCCAAAATACCTGATTTTGTTCATGCTCCATGATCCTTCGATAATTGTTTTTTCACATTTATCCAAAGTATGTCTAGGGGGTGCTTCATCAGGCTTAGAGACAAAATTAGACAGTTCTTGTTTAAATGTTCAGCCAAAGTCCGTGTTACAGTACCTTTGCATAATAGCTTAGCATATATCATTGAGTTTACTAATTTAACAAAAGTCAAATAAATAAACTGAAAAGCAAAAGGTTAAGTTAAAAAAACAGAATTATCCAATTTGCCATTTAAAACAATGCCTTCTATACCAAATAAGATTTTATCAAGATAAGACATGGACCAGAGCAGAAGCAGACAACAACAGTCAGTGTGCAGCAACGTGGGCAACAGACAGAAGGGTTTTAATTACTGCAGTGACTCTGAGGATGAAAAGAGCAGGGACTCAACAAGCCCTTAGGGTGCTGGGCTCTGTCTACTGGGTACTGGAAATGGGTTCTTACAGGTAGTCCAGGCGGAGGCTTCCTTTTCTGCCTGGTTCTTTCTCACACCCATTACTGAGCAGCTCTGACGGTAGATGAAAAGTCCTAGAGAAGGAGCAGGCTCAGAGGAGACAAGTTCAGTTTGAGACCTAAGAGTTTGAAGTCTGAGGGGAAAGCAACATGCCCTTGCATCAAGCCAGGAGCCTTTGATCAACCTCCACTGCAGTGAGTGTGGCCCTGTGACTGAGTTCCAATGGACAGACTATGAGTGAATACAGAATGTGATGCTCTAGAGAAATGTGTCCATGGAGTATTTCCCATGCATGTTCCCCTTCACTAGCAGGCACTGATGCCCAGAGGGACCACCTGACAAAGACGGAGACACTCCCAGCAACCGACATGTATGACAGAGTGTGTTAGGCAGAGCTCCTTAGTTCTCATTAGTCTTTGCTGCCAATCCTGGACCCAGAATGTTCACGAGAGAAAATTTTGGCTTTTACTCCAGTAAGGCAGGTGATGCATTCCTTCAAGAAGTCATTCCACATGACTTAGAATAAAGCACCCACTACAGTATGGACGTAGTTATGTGTCTCCCAGTGGATTCGTGTATTAAAATTTAACCCCTACTCTGAGGTATTGAAGATTTAAACAACTTGGATGGTTGGAATAAGAGTATTGGAGCTGGGGAGACAGCTTCATAGTTAGGAGCACATAAGTATCATAAAACGTGCAATGCACCTTTCAGAGGCCTTGAGTTCAGTTCCCAGGACCCACATTAAGATGGCTTACAATCACTGGTAACGCCAGCTCCATGGGTATCTGATGCCTGTGGCCTCTGAAGACACCTGCACTCACATGGGCACACACACATACACACACACACACACACACACACACACACACACACACACACACAGAGTAAATCTTTTTAAAAGAAGAGGAGGTGCTGTGGGATGTTCTGTATGCTGTGAATGTGTTGCTCTGACTGGTTGAAAAAAAAAAGATGATTGGCCAGTAGTCAGACAGAAAGTATACGCAGGATAAGCAGACAAGGAGAATTCTGGGAAGAGGAAGGCTGAGAGTGAGGAGACACCAGCCTACCATCCAGGGAGCAGCATGTAATGGCACACAGGTAAAGCCACGGAACAAGTGGAGACATACAGATTAACAAAAATGGCCTGAATTAAAGTGTAAGAGCTAGTCAGGGGTAGGTCTGAGCTAATGGCCAAGCAGTTTTAATTAATATAAGCCTCTGTGTGTTTACTTGGGTCTGAGTGGCTGCAGACTGGGCGGGACACAGGAAAACTTCTGGCTATAAGGAGGTGGATGAGAGAAGATGTCCTCTGGAGTGACAGGACCATCAGACAACCTACTCACAACTGAGTCCCGGATGCTGTACAATAATAACAGGACTGGGAAGATGGCTCAGCTTATCAAGTGCTCACTGTGCAAGCATCAGGGCCTGAATTCAGATCCGCGGCCCCCACATGAAGACAGAGCACAAGAGCGTGCAGTGGTACTGGTAACACTGAAAGGGAAGGTGGAGACAAGCAGACCCCTGGAGTTCACCGGCCCACCTGTCTAGTCCAGTAGGTGAGTTCAAGGTTCAGTGAGAGGCCTTGTCTCAAGAATTAAGATGAGGATAATAGAGGAAAATACCCAAAGTGACCTCTTGGCTGTTACAGACACCCCTCCTCACATACATGCCATACATGCACATGCATAATCATACTCACCCCCACTCTCCTCCACATACATGAAGAGAATGCCCAGAGGACATAGGCATCCATGTATACTCATAACAGCCTTGTACAAACCTGCACCCAGACCCTACTCTCTTCCTCTCTATAGCATGTGTGAATGTGAATTTCCATTTAATGTTTTCCTTTTTCATCCAGACTTCTTCCACCACTTTCTGCCGGGAACATAAGGAGCATCCAGACAAGCTATCACTGCTGTGTCGCCAGTCTCTCCCCAAGTACCTGGCTGTGCACTAAGAGCCCCCAGGCAGTTGTGTAGTATTCTCAAATCACACAGCTTGGCTTACAGACTGAAGCAGCTAGAGTTTGAACTAGCCCTTTGACTCCAACAGCTCAGCACATGATTTCCCCCTGCATTGAGGTAGCTCAGGCAAAGTGACTGACCTTTTCTCTTATGTGAGGCTAATTTGAGTCTTCTGTCCTTAATCCACTTCCTGGGATAAGGAAACAAACCGAATTTACAGTGTCTGGTTTGCATCTGAATTGACAGTGGCCTTCGAGAGAAAGGAGCAGTTGCTGCTTCCCACTGTGGAAGCGAGGGATCCACGAAAGACAGCTAACAGGAGTACAAATCCTAACCAGTCCTCTTTTACACAGGAACCAGTAAAACAGAGAAGCATTACAGCCACCTTAAAATACATCTCTTTGGTTACTAGGATTGGCACAGGAAGCCAATCTTTTTAACTGAATGACCTTATTAACCATCAAAATTTCCAAATATCTGGAGTATTTCAAATGTATCCATGTATGTCATCTCATCTGATCACTGAACATTTTGGTATGATGTTAAGGTATCCAATGCATGTTGTTACTATTAATTTTATTTTTATGATTAAAGTTGGAGGAAATTATCAACTCATTGGCAAGTTAAAATTATAATTTCAATTTTGGGGGGAATGTTGTTATGGGAGATTTTGTTTTGTTCTGAGAAATGGTCTCACACTATAGCCAGGCTTGTCTCAAGTTTTCAGAAATCCTCCTGCCTCAGCTTTCAGAGTGCAAAGATGAAAGGTATGAGCCACCATGTCTGATGAGTGAGATCCAGGCCATCTGACTCGATTTTACTTCCTGTAGCATTTACCAGGCTGCTTGAAACTGCTGTATATACAGAAAACGCAAAGATGTGAGAAAAGACTGCCAAGTTCAAAAGCAAATTTCAAACGATGGTGCTGGACACAAAGTGTACTTGAGCAAGGCTGAAACGGCAGAGTCCTCCCGGGCATGAGGCCGGAAGAGCCATCAAAGGGACCACTGAGGCAGAGCAGGCAAACCAAGAAAGGCCACCAGCTGCTGCTTCTGTCCCCTTACCACCTCCCAGCTCTGCTCTCTGCACACTGTCTGGCCAGCAGTCTGTTCATTTTTCCCGGGAACTTGCTGTTGTCTAGTAGACAGTCTAAGGCAAGAAATGCACTAAGATTATCTCTGTTTGCTGTAGCCTCACATTCAGGATCTTATCTCTTGCAAATCTCCCACTATGGTTCACCAGTGCTACATGGAAAAAAAAGAGGCAATTCTTTTCCTCAACCCCATTAAACTGTCATGGAGCTATTCTCTATTTACAAACGAAGATCCATTGCTGACAGTCTACAGGCCTCGAGGAAGGCTGGCAGAGATGGGATCCTGAAGTCTGCAGTCATGTTGGTGTCTGGGTTTAGGGGGACATTTTTTCAGGCTTTTATGAAGAATTAGCTTTTGTACAAAATTTTATTAAAGTCTATCAGTGAATTCTTTCCCCCTTTGGAAGGGATCTTTCAGCCATTAGGCCTGGAGAACAGCCAGTGTCGGATTAATTCCAAAAGAAATGTAGAGAGGATCTAGAACTCTCTGAGCGTAGACACATAAATCTCATTAAATGTGTATGGGTGCTCATGGCAAAGCCGACGCAATTAGATTCCCAAGAATGACACCGGAAGATCAACAGGGTTGAGGCGTGGGCAGGGGTCTCCCAGGCGTTCACAAAGGCAGCGAGAGTGCTCAGGCAGGCACCATTGTCCCCACAAAATGCTGTTTGGCCAACTGAAAAGAGAAAATTGCTTGGCAGGACTGGGTCACCTCATTTCTTTTTGTCCGTTTTAATTTCTTTCCCCTGATCAAATCAAGATCTATGATGACTTAATCTCAACTCGAAGTCTGGGTCGAATGTTCAGAGGGCAAGAGTGAGGGCAAAAGTGTCTGAGTGAAACTACGGCCCAGGATTAATTCACCTTGATGAAGTAATTGCACTGCTCACACGGGGAATGAAAGAAAATGACTTCCTTGGATATAAAAAGCCACCCCATTCCCTGAGTCACACAGCCTGTGTCCCTCCTGGGAAGAAGAAATGCTCCATCCAGAGTCACCAGCTGCATACAGCAAATATCTAGGGGCTGTGGTGTCGGGGGAGGGGAGCAGGTGCACAGGCCCACTGACACACACAGAGGCCAGAGTAGCAGAGGACATAGGGAACCAGCACTAATGCTCTTGACACAGGGTCTCTCACTGAAGCAGGAGTCGGGCTGATAGGCAGCAGGTAGTGGTGATTCTCCTGTCTCCATCACACACAGACAGGTTTTCTGCCACTCCTGGCTTTCTAAACCCATGCTTAGGACTTGAATTCAAGTCCTCATGCTAGCAATTCAAGTGTTTTTCCTGCTGAGGCCATTTCTCTAGGCCTTCGTGTTTCCATTTATTGTTATTTATAGCAGCAGGGTTTTTTTTCTTAAAATAATAGTGTAAGACTGGGATTTGGAACCAGCTGGGCCTCCAGGCACATCCCTCTGATACTGTGTTTTGCAGCTGACATTAGATCTCTCACCCATCCAACCTGAGGCCACAAAGCATAGCAGGAGCACCAGTGTGTGAAGCAACCTTGAACACTGGGGGAAGCAGCTGAGCACCAATGCAGAGCACATCTAACAGGTGTAGAGACATTGTGCACATCTAACAGGTGTAGATACAGTGTGCACATCTAACAGGTGTAGAGACATTGTGCACATCTAACAGGTGTAGAGACACTGTGCACCTCTAACAGGTGTAGATAACAGTGTGCATCACAAGCCAGAGATGCAGAAGTCAGAGTTTCCAGCAGCATCTGGAAACTCCGTCTTCACCAAAGCCTCAGAAGACAGGATCACATGGAATGCTGAGCAAGAGTTTCTGCCTCAGGGGTTAATTACATAGCTTGAAGCCACGGAAGAAGGGAAAAGTCATGCTATCAGCTATGCATTTCAAGAAAGCTGCAGATCTCTTAGCCCCGCATCCCACTCGCCCGTCTATCACCCAGGGTTTTATGCACATGCACTGGTTATTATTAGGAATGGCCTTCCAGAGGTTGGAGATAGATACCACTGGCTGCTCTTCTAGAGGACCCAGGTTCCATTTCCAGCACCCACATGGTAGCTCATAGTTCCAGGGGATCTGACACCCTCTTTTGGTCTCTGCATGCACTGCATACCCATGGTACAGAAACATACATGCCAGCAAAAACACTAATACATATAAAATTAAAAAACAAAAATAAAACCAAAGAATGACCATTCATCCAGGTGTGGTGGCTCACTCCCATAATCCCAGTTCAGGAAACTGAAGGAGGTGACTACTGTGAGTTCAGGTCTAGCCTGGTCTACAATGCACATTAGAAACCAACAACAAGGGCTGGAGAGGTGGTTCTCTGGGTAAAGCACTTGCTGCTCAAGGGTGATGATCTAAATTCGGATCTGCAGAACCATGTAAAAACAAGCTGGGTGCCACAGTGTACCTCTGTAACTCAGTGTTGGAAGGAAGACACAGGACTCCCCAGGCCAGCCAGATCATTGAGCTCTGGTTCAGTGAGACTTGAAGAAACAATATGACAATGTAGCCACCGCAACATGGGGACATAACCCTGGAAGGGAAAGACAGGAAAGACTAAGCCTCTTCTCTGTGTGTAAATGCTGCTTAAAGCTCTGTCGGAGCTCTGAATCTCTGGTGCATGAAGCAAAACCCAAAAGGCCCAAGAAGAGGGAAGGACTTCAGCTGAGATCAGAGGTCTCCTTCGAGGAAAAGGAGGCTCATCTGCAAGTGCAGCCAACTTCAGTGCCCAGAGGGGAAAAATAATGAAACCCACTTTTATGGAATATTGCCAAATCCAAAGCCTTCACAGCATAGCACAGGGTCCATGATCCAATCTAAGATCCGCACACCAAAACACATGGAAAGGCAACATATTTTCAATAGAAAAGGTAATAAAAAAAGAATGTTCTCATTACCTCAAGATGATCTAGATAGCACAATGAACATGTAAAGGTTTTATTCAATGTTTAAAGATTTTTTGCTATATTTATTTATTTAGTATGAGTTTGGGTGTGGGTAGGCACATGCCACAGCATACCCATGGCAGTCAGAGGAGCCCCCACCCACCACTATTAAGGCTCCAGGCATTGATCTCAGATGCTTGGGCTGGCAGCAAATGCCTTTACCCACTGAGCCATCCTGCAGGCCTAAGATAAGGGTTTTTAAGTGTCTATTTAATTATACTTAAGACAAAAACAAATGGTTATACATTCCACAATCATACTTGGGTCTTTTAACACATCTCCGAAATTGACAAAGCTAAGTAACACAAAAAAGAGTCTAATATAGTGTGGCACGTGTCTTTAATCCCAGCTCCAGAGATGCATAAGCAACTGGGTCTCTGTGAGTCTGAGGCCAATCTGGTCTATACAGTGAGTTCCAGAGCAGCTAGGGGTGAATGGTGAGATCCTGGCTTAAATAAAGGAGAGGAGAGGGACACAGACTAAATTCCCACAGAGTCTCACATTAGAAAAGAATGCTGTACTGACTTGTTCATGTCCCCCTTGAAGTACCACAGACTGGGGGATCGGCCGGGGGAAAGGCTGAAACACCAGAGCTCTCTTTTCTCATGATTCTGGAAGTGAGAAGTTTAAGATCAGGGTCTACCTGGCTCCATAGGAAGCAGTGGCTGCTTTCTGTCTGTCTGTCTACACCTGGTCATTCCTTCGCATCTCTGTTCTAATCTTTCTCGTACACTGCCATCATATTAGTCAGACATCTTGGATTAGGTTCAAACCCAATAATTAGATGGATAGATAAATAGTCATAATAACGTCCACTTTCCCCAAATTGATCTATGGAACCAAGAAGTTGCCTTCATACCTCCTCTATGGTTCCACTTATCTGTTTTACTTTTTGTAGAAATTGGCAAGTGTATTCTAAAGCTCATGACTGACTCAAGTCTGGAAAGCAGAGGATTTGGAGAAAGCAATACACAGCTCCGTAAGCAGAACAGTCCGTCAACATCTTACACACCGAGCCTATGCCTGCAAAAGCGGTGAGGCTTTGCTGAACTCCAGTTTGTAAGTCAGCCCGCCAAGGTTTCTCAGATGCCAACAGAGTCACTAGTCACAGACACAAGACGAGGCAGAGCACCAGCATGTATGCCAATTCCTAGAGCCAAAATGTCACAGGGTGACTTGAAGAGGACCAGTGGCATCTAACCTTTTACAAGGCATGAGCAACCTCAGTTCTTCTTCAGTGGGCAATAAGCCTGCCTGGCCTTTGCTCTAGAGAATAGCAGAACCTTCACTCTACACACATGTAGACGAAATTCTAAACAGTGTTAGTAAATAAGAAACACAGAGCCAAATACAGAGGAAACAGCCAAAGAGATCAGAGCAATAGCCATGACTAACTTTAGCTTACCACCAGAAGTAGCTTCCCCAGAGAAAGAGCTTCTTCTGTCTGACTTATCTTTTTATTGCCTTTCTGTTCTGCCTTCTCATTGGCTCCAACCACATGACTTCCTCGTCACTGCCTGTCTATACAGACCTCCAGGTCTCTATGGTTGGTACTAGGATTAAAGGCTCCTGTTACCATGCTTGGCCATGTCCTTGACCACACAGAGACTCTGCCTGTCACGTGATTGGATTAAGGGCATGTGCTACCACCGCCTGACTCTGCTTATGACTCGCTTTGACCTCTGATCTCCAGGCAACTTTATTTATTAACATACAAATAAAATCACATTTCAGCACAAATAAAATATCACTATACACACATCTTGACTGTACTTGTAAATGAGACATCTCCTTGCTCTGGAGAGATACACTGTGTCTTCCAAGACCACTCACAATGCAAATAGCCTTGGGGAAATGGTGTAGAATAAATACAGTCTTCAGCACTGCTAGACTGGACCCTTCCACATCAATCATTAATTAAGAAAATGCCTCCACAGACTTACCCACAGGCCAATCTAATGGAGGCAGTTCCTCATTCCCTGGTGACTCTGCTTTGTGTCACATTGACAAGAACTAGACACCACACTTTCCCCCTTGCAGCCTCATTTGCTCACCTCTTGCATTTGCTCTTGCTGTTATTCAACCCTTAGAAAAATTCATTCATTCCGAGAATTTTTATAAGAAAATCCTCGCAAACTTACAACAGGTTTCATTTTCATTGAAAAGCTCAGAGAATTTTGCTGTCCAGATGGTATCATTCAGGTCTGCCATCCTAGCAGACAGGGAGAGTTTGGGACTCTCTCTGCCTCTGTCTTTCTCTCTGTCTTTCTCTCTGTGTCTGTGTCTCTCTCTATCTATTCTCCCTTCTCTCTCTCTGTCTCTCTGTCTCTGTCTCTCTCTCTTTATCTCTCTCTCTGTGGGAGGAGGGTGTCTCCTCTCTCCCTTCCTCCTAGCCCTGAAGTAAGCAATTTTCCTCTTTCATGAAAACTCTCTGGAAGGCTCCAGCCATGAAATTGCTGCCTTGCCACAAGCCCAAAGCCGTATCATAGATAGAAACCTTTAAAACCATGAGCCAAAACCAGCCTTTCTGTGGCATGTGTTACAGTGGTGGGCAGCCCACTGGCCAAGAGCTGTAATCCTTCAGGGAGAAACCGTCATGCTTAGGCTGATGAGGTGGGGCTCTTAGCTTTTCCTTTGAAATCTAAACTTCCTGGGTGGACTGAGGCAGGATGGCATGCTATTTCCAGCTCTTGGACTCAAAAATCAAGAAAGACAGCTCCATCTCCAGGTGCTGGAGAGGTGGCTTAGCAGTTAACGCTCCTACTGCTCTTGCCAAGGACTCTCTTCAGTTCCTAGCACCCCTGTTGGACAGCTCACGTCACTCCAGCAGGACCTGCCCCTATGGATTCCTCAGGCAGCTGCTCGCACATACGCACACACTCATAGTTAAAAAAGTAGAGACAATTTTAATTGTTCTCTTTTCTCTCAAAACTAATGCAACTTTTCTTACCACTTTGAAGACACAACCTTGATTACGAGCTTTCTCTCAACTCTGAAGGTGTATACCGTGGCTTCTAAGTGAGTAATGGTAGTCATGCTCCTATTGCTAGTACTGATAAGTATCACATACCGAGGACTCCAGAAGGATTTGTTCTGGGAGAAGAACAAATTCCAAGCTGTGAGATTCCTATACCAGCCCTGGCAAAGAAAATTGGGGAAAGAGTGAAAAACAGATGTGTGCCAGAAGTTTCCCCATGGATGATTCCAGAAGGATTGATGTCTTACAAAGAAAAATATCATAAGCACACAGATAGTCTCTGGTGGATCATTTCACTGCTCACGTGCGTGGCTGCTTTCTAATGTGTGTCTGTTGTGGTGGCTAACAACACACACGTCAAATCGAAGACATTGCTGATTCACAGGCTCTTGTTCCTCTCCTTTTCTCCATAAGCAGGTTTGGCAAGCCCAGGGCTCACCACAAATGGGACGAGGGTAGGATGGAGGAAAGTGGCACGGATTTTAGGATGCTGTATTTTTTATTTTTCTCATGGCTGTGACAAAATGTGACCTACAGGAGAGTTCATTTTGATTGACAGCTTCAGAGGGGTCCGGCTATCGTATCAGGGAGGGCATGGCAGGGCAGAGCACTGCACATCGCAATTGCCAGGAAGCAGAGAAACAGGAAGAGGCTGAGGCAAGATGCCTGCAATCTACATCCTCTGCCTAGTCCCAAAGGTTAAAGACTCCCCTGAAACACGCCATGGGCAGGGGGTCAGGGGTTTAACATGTGAGCCCAGGGGGATGCTTCCATGTTCAGTCACAGCAGATACTGAAGTCGAATGTGTGAACTTAAACATCAGTTCCTTCATCTAGTGGCCCTTATTTCACCTCATTTCTTGTTATCTGGGGGTCTCCCTTTGTGCCAAGGCACCACACTTAGGGGTTGCAACTTGGACGATGACAAAGATGACCTTTTCCTGACTAAGAAGCCCTTGGTCCAGCTGGGAAAGTCAAGGATTTAGCTAGAAAGCAAGAGTCAGCACCCTTCAGAGAAGTATGAGTGGAGGGGCTTTCCTCATGCCAGGAGGACCCAGCAAGACTTTACAAAGGATGTCAGGGATTAGACAAGCAAAGAGGAAAGGCAGTTACATTCTGAGGTACAGTGGGGAACGGTGCAGGTGATGGCTGGAGCTGAGAAGAAAGGAAGAAAGCAAAAGTGGAGAGAAGCCTGGCCAGGCCACCACTGGAGCTGGGGGAGAAGACTGCATCAGAGACATAAACAGCAGCCCAATAATGAGGGGGCGAGGGGAAGCAGGGTGGATTTGAGAAAACTGGACCTCAAGGCTCAGGGTTACAGCATGCGTGTAAGCACAAAGCCAGCCTGGCTTCCTATCTTTTCAGGTTTGAAGCCAGAACCTGCCGTTGACTTCTGGAAGCTGGGATTGAGCTCAGCCACTTCTATGGCATGGGGGTGATGGATGTGGGACCTGAGCCCAGCCTATGTCACGGGCAAGCACAAACAGTAGGCCAGACTGCACCGGTCCCTATTACCCACCTGAGACTTGTAGTGCTAATTAATCATCGTGACAGCTCCCTGGATGTGGTCAGGAGGACCCTTCTCTCCTGAAAGCCGCTACTTTAACCTGACTGAGGCAAGACAGCACTTCATGACACCAGAATAAAGCCTGGCTGGAAATGATGAATGCCTTTGGGGAAGAATAACATTTTGATAAAGACCCACCCAATCAACCCCCAGGTTACACAAGAAGGCTTTTCCTTGCGTGTTTTCACAGTCGCCTTACAAGAAAGGCAGCTCCATCTCCAGGCCTCCATCTTTAGGGCTAACCTAGAGTCTGTCTCTGCTGACAAACCACACAGACCCTGCAGTTGGCTCTAGCATTTCATGAGGAGTTACAGCTGCAGCAGTCCCTGAGTTTCAACTTGTCTCCCAAACTCTGTGCCTCATTATATCTGTTGCTGACACCCCTACCCCCGGCAGCCCCCCAAAGATCATGACTTGGATCCAGTCTCCACGCAGGGCCCCTCCACTGCACAGAAAACAGATGTTGCAAATGCTCTGGGGGCCTTTTTGCTGCACGTTGTTGTGTCCTGTTTGTATTTGTTTGTTTAAATTTGACTTCTTTCCTATTTGCATAAGTCTTCATCTTCTCATTAGAAAATGCTTCCAGATGAAAGAGAAAATCCTAATGTTGGAGACTATGCATGTAAATAGTTAGGAAATACTTATTTGGCACCAACAATGTAAGAATTATGATAAATGGGGGGATTAAAAAATTTGGTCATAATATGCTTCCATTTTTTTCCTTGAAAACTATAACTCTATACAAAAATATCTGAAAGATAGACACGAAAGAATTAAACAATGTTAGATTGATGAGTTTGTGGGTCGTTTTAATATCTTATTTTTATTTATAATCACATATAAATTGTGTAATCGAAAGAGTGATGCAGAGGGATGGGAGACAGCTCAATGGGTCTTGATGTGCAGGCATGAGACCTGAATCCTAGCACCCATGTAGAAGTTGGGCCTGGTGGAGCATGCCTAGAGCTATGGTGTTGAGCGCACACAGGTGGATCCAGGGGCCTTTGGCCCACAATTCTAACCCAACTGCCAGCTCTGGGACCAGTGAGAGACTCTGTCCCCAAAAATACAGCTGCAAAAGCAATTGAGGAGATATTCTGATGTCAACCTCTGGCTATTACATGTGTCCACATGAGTGAGTGCATCTGCACATACATACGCATACACAGTACACACACACACATATTTATGCATACCACACACACACATAACACAGTATTTTTAATGCTAGACTGGTTGTTTGGTTTACCTGTAACAATATATCTGAGTTTGATGTAAATGTCCATAAAATGAGCAATTACTTATAGTTGATAAAAAGTTGAATTTATAAGTTTCCATTAACTGTAAATGGAAGCTACCAACTTGTATTCTAACTACAAGCAGGCCTAGCCAGCAGAAGAATTGTGCTTGGCGTCACAGAAACACTAGGCCTTCACCAAAATCGAAGCCAACCTCTAGCCAAGACTGAACGCAAGAGCAGAATTCTCTTACAGTCAGCAAGCAGTCACCCAGCATCATGGCAGCCTGGACTTGGGGCTCCACTTCATCATACCCCTAACTTCCCAGAAGGCTTGTCTCGGGGTACTTGGATTAACAGTGTCTGGAGAACATTGGCCAGGTGTAATGAGTACCGAAAAAGGCAATAATCCATCTAAAGAATACCCTAGTCCTTCTGTAGGACCAATCTCAGCTTAGTTACCCAGGGAAGAATCAGAGATCAGAATTAGTGGACCTGGGATCTGTTCTCTTAAAGGTGCAGCTAATATGTCTCATTTCTCCTGAGGAAGAGTGGGAAGTCTTCATATAACACCAGGTGGTCCACAAGCTCTTAGAACTTGGAGACTTAGGCAACATCAGCATTAGCATTGAGTTTCAGCTTTCCCTACTCACTTCTTTGATATTATTTACATACCAAATCCATGCTAGCCTAGAGGTCAGATGTAGAAAATGATACAAAACTATTCAGAATACAGTTGAGGTGTATTAGTGATGTTGTGTGGTGGATACAAGCTGGGATCTGAGGTGAAATCTTGAGATTGAATCTGAGTGAAAGATTTCATCTAATTAATCTGTACAATGAGAGCATGCATGTGTCTTAGGGAATTGTCAGGATGAAAGGGGAGTTAGCAGGTGGCTGGAGCATTTGACTTGGCTCCCCGTTTTGAGACCTCTGTGGAGAGCGAATCTTACAGGAGTCCTTAGGACTCTGCTTGCAAGGTCAAGATGTGCTGTCACTTTTAATCCTTCTATCACAATCTCCTTGCTGCTTCTGTTTAACTCTGTGAGCTTGTCTCCTTCTCTCAGACTGGCTCTTTGTGGTCCCCTGTGGTCTTGAAGCTCCTGGTATTCTCCTGAAGTCATTGGTGCCTGGCAGTGAGCAACTGAAGCATGCAGTACATCAACTGTAACACAGGCCCTGGCTCAAGAGAAGGGAAGTAGGTTGGAGTGCTATGGGGATGTCGGCAACGGAGAGCAGGCTTCTGTTTTAAATAGTTTAGGATAGGATAGGATAGGGTACGGTAGGGTATGGTAGGGTGTGGTAGGGTAGGATAGGGTACGGTAAGGTACGGTAGGGTAGGGTAGGGTAAGGTACAGTGGGGTAGGGTAGGGTAAGGTACAGTGGGGTAGGGTAGGGTAAGGTACAGTAGGGTAGGGTAGGGTAAGGTACA
>CABHPR010136233.1:43974-54573 GCA_902168415.1 Peromyscus melanophrys
TGTGTGTGTGTGTGTGTGTGTGTGTGTGTGTGTGTGTGTGTGTGTGTTGGAGAATAAAGCCAGAGTGACTCACACATGATCAGCATTCACTCTGCCACACACCTTACAACCCTTAGAATCACTTTTTTTTTCTTTTAGATGGGATCTCTCTATGTAGCCTTGACTGTCCCAAAACTAACTATGTAGACCAGGCTGTCCTCAAACCCACAGAGATCTGCCTGCCTCTGCCTCCCAAGTGCTGGTATTAAAAGCGTGCATCACTATGCCTGGCTGGAATCAGTTTTAAACTATTGAGAGAGCTCAGTTAGGCAAATTGCTAAGGCAACTGTGCAATTGGACAGATTTTAAGTAGCATTTTCTTCTCATTGAGCCACCACCCCCCAGTCTGGTTGCTCCATGTTAAAAGGGTGTTCTTAAATTTTCTAAAAGATGTTCCTCCATCACAATGCCCATTATCCATTCTGTCATCTCACACTGGCATTTCTGACACTCGAAACATAGACAATGGCAGTTAATTTTGTCTAGGGGGAATTGAGGCTGTAAATCATCAGATATGCCCAGTTGCCGAGATGTTAAACTGGTTTCAGTATGCACCTTAGAAATATAAGGAATATATTATAAATGTTGGTAAGGGCATTCAATGATCTGCATGACTGGCTTAATCACTAATGTAGTTCCCAGAGACAAATAATGAACACATCATGATCAGGAGGTTAGCATGTATCACACTTTGTTCTGGGCATTCTGGCTTGGACAAATGTGTAGTCACAAGCCTACGGTACTCTTGAGATGTTTAGAACCTTAAAAAGCATGGTCAGATGGGAGTAAGGCATGCCTTGAATGAGTCCTTCACTTTCTCCTAATTCTCTGCTGCCATGATGTACATCTTCCCACACAAGATAAACTACCTCATCACAGGCTCAAATGTGATAGAGTCAATTAACCATGGACTATGGTGGAATAATCTTCTTGTACACTGTGAAGATGTGTCACTCTGATTGGTTTAATTAAAAGCTGAACAGCCAATAGCTAGGCAGGATTTTCAGGCAGAGATGCTGGGAAGAAGAAGGCAGAGATACCAGGAGATGCAGAACAAGCAGGATGGGCACTACAGAGATTAGGTAATAAAGCCATGAGGCAGAAAGTAAATTAATAGAAATGAGTTAATTTAAGTTATAAGAGCCAGTTAGAAACAAGCCTAAGCTATCTGCCGAGCTTTCATAATTAAGAGTAAGTCTCTATGCCATTACTGGGGAGCCGATGAAGAAAAAGTCCAACTATAAATAGTGCCTGTGAGCCAAAATAAATGTTAACTGTTGATTCCCTTGAGTATTTTATTATAGTGGCAAAAAGCTGACTAACCTAAGTTCCATAAGGACCCAGTTACCTCAATTGTAAAACACCATGAAGAAACTGAGGGAGGCGTAGCAAAGTCAAGATGCTCATTCAGGGACCCAATAATAAATGAAAGAGGCACAAAACAAGTATGTTGTTTGGCCTCTAAAGGCTATAAATGCAATTCAAGCCTCTTGACCTATAGGGAGTGGAGGACGGCCTGTGTGGATGGTTACTGTTCACATGGTACAGCCATGACAAAGACCAGGGCCTCAGAGCCATGGGAAATTGGCTAAGCCATTTCTCCATATAGGCCAGGCTCAAGAGGCATGGCCAAGCTCTTCTCTGGTGTCTGAGTACAGTGTTTATGAATGAATGATCAGTGTGTACAGGGACTAGTGACTGCAGCTTCCTCCTCCCAGATGTTTACAGCCTGTGACTGCTCCCCTACAGAGAGCTCCTACAGAAACTAGTCAGTGCCCTGCCCCAAGTGCTGTGTTATAACTAATAAACACGCTGAGGTGCTGGGTTGCCAGCAGTAGTAGGCAGCCTCCATCAGAGTGCACCCCACACCTGAACCCAGCTTTCTGTGTCTGTGTGTCTGTCCTTTCTTTGTTCCCTTGCTGCCCCTAGTCAGGGTCCCAAGACCCACGCAATGCAGGCTACCGCATCAGCCATTCCACAGCGGAGTTTCGAGAGCCATCTCTTGCTAAGCCAATCATAATCTGATGGACATTAATACTGTTTCTATTACTCATAGGGCAACAGGGATCATTCTTGCATGTAAGCATTTGCCATCATTCCCCCTGTCTCACTGGAGCTGGTACCAGGGATTGATTTCAGTCTGTGCAGTGCTTGTCTACAAGCGTGAAGAAACCAGATTCAACCCTCAGAACCCACATAAAGCTAGAGACATTTTGTCTATGGTACCAGCTCCAGTGAGACAGGGGGAATGTGACAATTTCCTTGGGATAACTTCTCAGCGAGGCAACTGTTAGGTCTAAGATAGGAAAGCCTGCGAATAGCTCAATATTCATGCAATGTGATCTCCACAGAGATGTTCTAATAGTGAATGACAAAGCCCTGCCTCACATGGAACCTTAGGTATTATTGGCTTCATTTTTTAAAAGATTATAAACCAAATTGATGAGAAGCAAATCAAGAGTCAGGATTAAGAGATTCTTCTAGAAGCCAGGGATTGATTTCAGTCTGTGCAGTGCTTGTCATACAAGCGTGAAGAAACCAGATTCAACCCTCAGAACCCACATAAAGCTAGAGACATTTTGTCTATGGTACCAGCTCCAGTGAGACAGGGGGAATACCCGGAACCTTGCATGTTAGCCTGAGGTACCCCACCCCCAAAAAAGAGACCCTAACTCAAACAAGGTAGAAGGCAAGGATGACACCTGAGGTTGTTCCCTTAGCTCTCCACACAAGTTGTGAGACACAGGCAGACATGCGAACACACACACACACACACACACACACACACAGAGAGAGAGAGAGAGAGAGAGAGAGAGAGAGAGAGAGAGAGAGAGAGAGAGAGAGAGAGAAAGATTTAAGTTAAGAAATCCGAATGTTCTTTTAGTATTATGTCCTTTAGCTCTCCAATGAGGCTAAACATATGTTCTATAACTGTTGGCCATGTCTAGCTCTTCTGTGAATGGTGAGTGTGCTCCTTAAGATCACATGGTTTTCTCCCAAGTTGAGGGGTACTCAGCTTCTGAGTAGTCAAGCCCATGCATCTGGGGCTATGTCAGCTTCCCCTGCAATCAGTGGTTCTCAGCATCAGGGCGACGTGACTGGGACCTGAGAAGCTTGACTCTTGCCTCCAAGCCTTCTGAATTGATAGTTCTGTGTACAGCCTGGGCCTCGAGATGGGCTTCCCGCTGATTCATCTGTATGGTGAGCCAGCTAGCTTCAGAGCGTATGAGTGTATCCCTGCACACATCTATACCTACTACAAAGATGAGCACCATGAAGGAGGATGTGACAGAGAAGTCACCAGAAGAGAAGCATATAGATCCACCTCCAATGTCATTTCATTCATCTGCAACACTGACTCAAGACATATGTGAATACCTAGTAAGAAACAGTTATGGTGCACATTTGCTGAGCGTTCACCAAAGGTCTGACACTCTTCTGAGACCTTTACCATATTGCTGGGTGAGGAAGCAGGCACAGAGCAGGTAAGTCATCTGCTTACAGTCATGCTCCAACAGGCTTAGAAATCTGCTGTTCTAATGTCACTCTGTGAGGGATGCTGCAGAAAGCTGTCAGTGTATCACAGTGAACAAGCAGAGGGCCGCTCCTGCTCTCACGCAGCTCAGACTGCAGGTGAAGGGAATAATAAATACACATGCAAGGTCTGGAGGAAAGACACAGGGCACTATACACAAAAATAACCAGACACTCATTGACAGCAGGACTAGCACCCACAAGATGGGACCAAAGTGATCATCGGTGGACAAGTAGACAAAAGGTATCCCCTTAAACAGTGGCATGCCATGCATCCGTAAGAATAAGGAGATGTTGACACACACTTCATTATGGATGAAACTGGGGGCCATAGGGCTGTGTGAAATATGCCAGTTGTAGGGCTGGGAAGATGTTAAAGTGCCTGCTGCTCAACCATGAGGACCTGAATCCGATTGTCCACACCCACATAAATGCCAGACATGGTGGTGCATGCTTGCAATCCTAGAGATGGGGAAGCAGAGGCGGGCAGATCCTGAGGCTCACTGGCCGGACAGCTTATCCTACTTAGGTAGTTCCAGGTCAGTAACTGTCTCAAAAAACAAGGTGAATGGCTCCTGAGGAATGACACTCTCATCTCCACACACAGAACCTCCATCCAGGAGGTGGCCACACAGCCTTATACAAGGGACCCCACTCAGCAGGAAATCTGTGGCTGTGGGCCATTTTCCCAAAGAGACCAAGTACCCGCTGAGTTCCTAAATCTGGCCCCCTGTTGTCTGTAATGACAAAGTGTCTTTCCATACCAGTGTGTGTCAGAATAGAACAGTTCCTAGAACATCCATGAACTTCCTCTGCTCTCTGCAGAGGTCAAAGCGCTGGAGAGACAGATCTGCTTTTTCTGATTAAGTGTTCTGGGTGCAGCTCCTTGTGCAGGCCAGAACCAAGCACATGGAAGCGGCGTCCATAAACACAGCTAGCTGCCCTTCGTCCCTGGCCGAGCACTGGGAGCCAAGTGCTTGTTGGGGGCTGTTTTCTCCTGACTCCACATTCAAAACCTTTGAAGTGGGTCCTGGTATTATCCTCCTTTTACAGACGGAGAAGCTGACGGGCCAGCAAGAGGGCTCAGTGGGTAGAGGCGCTTGTCCCCAATCCCTGGAACCCACACAGAGGAAGGACAGAGCTGACTCCAACAAGTTGTCCTCTGTCCTCCACATGAGAGCTGTGGCACATGAATGTACACACACACACACACACACACGCACACACACACACACACACACACACTTTGTTTGCTCATTTGTTGGTTTGTTATGGATAAGTCAAGTGACCTACAGTCTCCTAGTTCTCCCACAGGCCAGGATACAAGCTCTCCAAGTCTTAACTTTATCACTACCTTATAATTCCCTCCTCCTCCTTTTCCTCTTCCCTCCCTCCCTCCCCCCTCACTTTTACTGGGGTAAATAAACAAACACCCTGTGGACAGACATCAGAGAGCTGAAGGCCCTTGCCCAAGGTATCCCAGGAAGAAAGGTATCGCAGTGAAACCCTAGCCTGTCCTGAAGCTCCAGATCTGGTGCACCTCTCTCAAAGTCCACAAAATCTTCCCCCATCAGCAAGGAACACAGGTTGTAGAAGAAGGAAGGCAGAGGAATCTCTAGAAACCAAAGCAGTGGTACAGCGCTCCGGGATCCAGGAAGACGGGCCTGTCTGGGCGCCTTGAATCAGGCAGGTTGGCCCTGGTGCTTTTCAACCTGCCCTCTGGCAATTATTTCACTGATAAAATGAAGGCTGGGATTGCCCCTGTCAGAGAACTGCAGCATGAGCTGGCACTTACTGGCTGTAATTTACTGGTTTAACTAATGCCTACACACACCCCATTATCTGAGAGTCAGGATAAAGCCTGGTGTCTGTCTTCCCGTGACCTGGGGTTTATCAGCACCAACAGACAGGATCACTTCCAGGAGAAATGGCTTCCATCTTCCCACCATAGGTTTCCTTGTCTCTGGATAAAGATAACTGAGTAAATCTACGCCCTGGTGCTAGTGTGAAACCTGGGTGAAATATTACTTGAAAAACACTTAGCCCAGCGACTGGTATGTACTGCTCATATGTCAGCTATCAAAGCTTTGGCGTGGAAGATGAAAGGAGGTGCAGGGTGACAGAAGGGGTGGAAGACAGCAGAAGAGGAGCCTTGGGTACTCATTCAGGCAAAGAGATGAGCTGGAAGCCAATGGGGGCTGGGGGAGGGGTGGCAGGGGTGGCGGGGGGGGGGTGGGGGGTGGCGGGGGGGTGGGGTGGGGAATGCTGCTACAGGACTTGGTGGCAAACAGAGTTTGAAGTTGGGGTGGATTTTTTTTTCAACTCTGCAACTGTAAACTAGCTCCCTTCTTGGAGCAGCCTGAAGTTGTAGATCTGCCCTAAACAATGGCAGTGTTGACAAAGACAACACTGAAAATCTCCAGCAGATGAGCAGGCACTGGCCAAGAGAAAGGTGCTAACACAGAAGGTAGGGTTCAAAGAGACACAGAGAAAGGTGCTAACACAGAAGGTAGGGTTCAAAGAGACACCCTGCAGCTTGGGAATCCCCAGGCACAATCAGGACATGGGGTGGACCCTTGTACTCTGTTCTGGTGTCAGGCAGAGGGAAGGACTGGAGGTGATGGACCTTAGGGCTGTTTTGGTGGACACTTGCGTATAGGACCACATGCATAGGTGTGACAACCCGTGTTCCAGTCCTTGGAAGGCCAGGAAAATTTCCCCAAAGATCAACACAAGTATTCTGGATGAATCTTAAGTCATAAAATAAGGAGCCCTGGTCAGCATCACCTGCTTGTGCTCTGTGTGTGAGGTACCGATTCCATCCCCATGGGGGAAGTCAAGGGGCTGTAACATTACCTTTCTACAGCCAGGGTGGACACACAATATTCTGAGGCCTGAGGAACGCTGGAATTCTGCAAGGGCATTTTGACAGCCCTGAAATTTATGTCTGGCTGGAGTGAGATAGCACCCCTCATTTTTAAACAGTTTTGGTCATAGGAGAAAAATGTAAAATAGGCCCCTAGCTAATGAGGCCCTGGTCTTCCTTTTATGGCACTTTAGTATATAATTAGAGTTGGCTTCATGTAAACTACCAGCACATTCAGACTTTTAACAGCCTTATGGATGTCAAGAGGGAAAATAAATAGTCCCCTGTTTGTACTTCAGACTGAGGGGGGATTATCGAGATACACAGCTTGGGCAAAGCAGGTGTGACTTCTTTGGGCTTAATGTGATGGATTCGCCGACGGCAGCTGTGCTGATAGTGCAGAACTGTTGATGGAAGAAAAACACAGTGAAGAATATGAGAGTTCAGCAAGTGCCAGAGCCGGGCAGGGCCCAGAGCCGGGCAGGGCCAGACTGTGGCCTGAGCACACAGACGTGCCGTGTTTGGGAGACGGCAGAAAAGTGAGTCCAGACACACACACGGAGGAGATGCTGTGGGCAGAGCAGGTAGAGTCCAAGGTGCCAGAGACGGTGACAGTGAGCTTGAAAAGGTCTCAGAACCACCTAAGGGTTCAGAATGGGATTCCAGATCTCCCAAGCCTGGAGCTGGCACCAAGCCCCCAGTCCCCAGTGAACCTAGGACTAAAACTCATCAGGGAGTATGAGTGGGAATAGCCAGAGCAGTAACGAAGCCAGAGTGTTTTCTCTTACTTGTATCCTCTTTGCCAACTGAAGGACAACATATCCTGAGAGATGAATGGAGTCACAGTCTCTGAATCATGGACCAAACCCAGTGGCAGTTGTGAAAATGAGGTATAAACGAGGATGACATCACTGAATTGTGGGATCTTGCTTGTTACAGCATCTAGCACTATCTTACTTACTATACCTAATCTTTAGACCCAACTACATGTGGGCTTCCATGTTATAAGTTTACAAACTGGTTGGAACTTAAACCAAATCTTAGACTCTGTCATCAAAATCCAAAAGGGCCAGACTCATGGGAAATAGTATACACTGTGGATTTCAGATAAGGTATACCAAATGTGCATACTACTGTGTGTGTGTGTGTGTGTGTGTGTGTGTGTGTGTGTGTGTGTGTGTGTGTGTGTGTAGTGGGCACCCAATTAACTGTTGACTTGAGGACAACAGTAGGTAAAAGGTATGATTGGGACGGGAGCGATAGCTCAGTTGGCAGGGTAGCATGTGCTTGTAATCTCAGGCTGGTAAGATGGGGACAGAGAATTTCAGGGCTTGTTGTCCAGCCAGTCTAACCTGAGAGAAGAGATACAGGACCAAGGGAGAGGCCTTGCCTCAAAATAAACCAAAAACAAACAAATAAACAAACAAACAAAACAAAACCAAAACAAAACAAAACCCAACCACTCCCCCCCAAAAAAAACAAAAAACCCCAAGGTGGATGGAACCTGAGGAATGACACTCAATACTGACCTTTGACCTTCACGTGTACCTATGCATGTATGTACATACACTTATGCACACCACACAAATACTTATCTTAAAATTTGGCATTAAATCTAAATTGTGTACTTTTAACATTGCTTATAAAAATGAACACATTTCAAAACATTCATTTCTTTTTTTCTCCTTTTTTTTTTTTTTTTTGGTTTTTCGAGACAGGGTTTCTCTGTGTAGCTTTGCGCCTTTTCCTGGAACTCGCTTGGGAGACCAGGCTGGCCTCGAACTCACAGAGATCCGCCTGCCTCTGCCTCCCGAGTGCTGGGATTAAAGGCGTGCGCCAAAACATTCATTTCATTGTGTGCTGTAAGAGCAAGCCTAGAGAGCAGTTAATAGGATTTCAAAGGATTGGAGAACCCTGGTCAGTGTGGGCACTTGTCCTGTTGTTATTCACACAAGGTACAAAAGAAAGGCAGTTTTTTAAACAAAATTTGATTTCCACAGGAAAGCCAACCCTGGACAGCGGCTCCTGAAACTGGCCTATGTCCCCTACTATCCCTCTTGACCTACTCTTAGGGTTTGAGTTGGCTCGTGTGTTTGAACACGTGGTCCCAAGCTAGTGGCACTGTTTAGGGAGGCTGTGCAACCTTTTAGGCACAGAGTTGATCTTGGAGACAGAGATGGGCTCTAGGCTAATACAACCTGTGCCTACTTCCCGCCCAAGCTTTCTGCTTCCTGTAGGTCACTGTGATATGGCCAGCTATCACCATAATCCTCCATTACCATGAACCAAGCCAATCTACCATGCCATCTCTGTCATGGCTGTCCATACCCTAGGAATGTGTATCTGCCCCAGGAATAGTAGAGAGCTCTGCTTTGTACTGCCTTTCTCATTCTCAAGTGTCTATTATTCCTCCAGCCCCATGGGTCCTCCCTCCATATTGCTGAATGCTACCCTGTAGTCAGCTGACACTGACTTTTTTAGCTGACAAAAAAGCTTCCCTAGTTCACATGGAGTAAAAGCATATCAGATACCATTGCATCTGGGTCCTTCAACTGCACCTACCTCCAGAAATCTCCTCCTCAGCCACTACTATGTTGAGGGCCAGCCCACCGTCAGCAGCATCCAGAAATCCAAGTCCCAATCTGCCCTTAGACACAGAGTCACAGCAATTTTACATTGTAATATAGAATAGCATCCCGACTCTGTTGAGTGGCCCTGTGTCAAACTTCTCTGTTCTGAACCAGGATAGTAACTCAACCTCCACATGCTCTGGCTTGCTGTGTTTTCCACTAAATAAATTACTACTGGGATGGGTTCCACTTCCAACCTGACAGAAGAACTAACTGTTGGCAGCTTAAAATATTGGTTTGTCCTTGCTTCTAGCCTTAAAGATTCAGAACCTCTTGGAGATCAGACTCTGGACATGCTTGGCCTAGAAGAATCCTTATGCACAGCTTCCTTGGAGCACCACCTTGTTCTAAGAGAGACATTACTCCTTCATTTCCTTCCAAGATTGTTTCTCTTCCTCTGTTAAGGATTTGGTAGCCCCTTCGAAGCTTCTGGCCTCTCCTAGGTCACATGACACTGGACATTAGCCTGGCCATTGCTTCTCCCAGACTCTCCCGGAAATTTAGTGCCAAGTGGAGTAATCCAGGGTAGACAGGCCTCTCTGCCTCTTCAGATTCCTCCAAGGCATCTGGCCTTCTTCAAGCAGCAGAGGTGGACAGGCTGCATGGGGACAGGCAAATAGGAAACAGGCCTGTGCCCAGATGGTCTGCTGCTTGCTGTCCACTGTGGCTAAGGAACACAACCACTGACCATGCAGCTGTCCAGCAGAGGCCAATAGGTCCCCAGGGAAAACAATGGCAGCACAGATTCCCCTCTTGGAGGCCAGCATACCTGCCTTCTGGCCATAGCAACCCCTAAATGCTTCCAGAGACCAAGGATTCAGGGGACGGTTCGTCTTCACTACCAAAGACAAGGGATGCAAGTGTCTGTCCTCACAGAGTCAGTTTGGCCAACTGAAGGCAGTGGACATGCTCAAGTGAGACTCTGAAACTGAGTGGCCATATCCAACCCCTCTACCTAAAGGGGGTGTCATTGGGATACACAAAGGCTGGAGAAGAGGACTCTGCCATGTCTGGCTGGCTGTGGTCTGTCTAGTCACTCACAGCACAGAACCAGCTGGGGTAGGAGCTCCCCAACGCTTTCAAATGTTTGGAAGTCACTTTCAGTTGAGGTGCTTGGACTGGACTGTGTGATCATAGAATATTGGGGGATGGGGGTGGACCAGCCCCTCCTGTGGCACAGCTAAGCAGGCATAACACCAATCTATGCACTTAACGTGTGTCCATTGGGCCCCACTAGGTACCAGGCAACGACCTGGTTGCAAGAGATAAAATGGTAAATGACATTAGATCCAGTCCCTCAGCTTAAGAATACGGCAGTGCAGTTGGAGACGTAAAGGGCCAGTGGTTGGATACGACCCTTTCATACAAACAGAGTATAGTGAAACTACAGCTCCAGCCTGCCTGTTCTAGCCAACATTGCCCTATAGGGAAGGTCTCTGCCAGCCCCCAAAACAGGGCATAACTTGGCTAGATGAGGGAGAGTAGGAGAGAGAGAGAGAGAGAGAGAGAGAGAGAGAGAGAGAGAGAGAG
>CABHPR010136233.1:54673-69136 GCA_902168415.1 Peromyscus melanophrys
GAGAGAGAGAGAGAGAGAGAGAGAGAGAGAGAGAGAGAGAGAGAGATTGAGAGAGAGACCATATGCAAGGCCCCACAGTCAAAGAGAGTGGGAATTTTCTAGAAAGTGAAGGCAGCCCAGAAATACCTGCTGGCCACAAAGCACAGAGAAAATCAGGCAAGAGTGGAACAAGAGACCAGGTGAAGAGGCAATGGCTATCCAGGAAGAGCGTTGGAGGAATCTGTGCTTGGAAGAATTCGGAAAGATGCACAAGATCCCACCCTCTACAGTCTTCCTCCTGGGCTTCAGTAGGCAGGACTACAAACACTTCTGCAGCCACACTAAATAGGACCATCTTGCAGATACAATTAGGGTCTCCAATCATCAGTCTTTGACTTAGTGGGCAGGGAGCTTATTCAGGGCAGAATTTACTTGATCAGATGGGAAATTCTCCTCTGATGGCTTGGAAGAGAGGAGGAACCACATTGTAAGTTTCTTGGGAGGGATCTTGCAGGTAGTGCCTCTGGTACTGAGGATGTACCCCAGATGGCAGCCAGCTTCCAGGACCTCTGCCCTATAGTCACAAACAAATGGATCCTGTCACCAGCTTGCATGAGGATCTGAAGTTCCGGGTGAGACCAGGGAGATGTGAAAAAATGAGTTTGGCCAGAAAACAGAGTGTGTTTAACATTGCAGGCCAAGAGGGTTTCATCAAATCCTGAAATCCCCTCATGTGTCTTTCGATTTTCCATGCAGATTGCACAACCTCTCTGGAACGACACCTCTTTTCAGTTTTACAGCCTCTTAAAGATGTTCACATCTTCCTGTGCCACATTTTACTCCTGAGCTTTACTATACAGCAGCCAGCAGGAAACGTGCCACAGCCTGAATGCTGTGCTGTTGTCAAATTAATTAGGATATCAGTTTGTTGATTTTTGATCATTTTTACTTCATTTTTAGGAGCACAGACCAAGTGCGCTCAAATTCTTCACCAAAATGTAGCATGGATGATGTTGTAGTTTTATTTTCTACTATGTCTACTACATACATCTACTACAGTATGATGAAATACTGGCCAAAATCAACTTGAGTGAAGGGATTATTTCATTTTACAGGTTACAGTCCATCATTGAGGGACATAAGGCAGGAACTCAAGGATAAGTTATGGCAGTACCAGAAGCATGTAGGGGAAGATAACCATTTACATCACAGTGGACAGGAAGCAGAGAGAACACACCAGGAATCTAGGGATCACATATAAGCTTTAAAGTCTGATCCTGGGACTAGACAGACAGCTTAGCATTTAAGAACATATACTGCTCTTGCTGAGGGCCCAAATTTGTTGCCAGTACTCACATCAGGCAGCTCACAACCACCTGTCATCCAGCTCCATGAGGATGAGGATCTGACACCTTCTGACAGGCAGCCTGCACTCACAAACACATATGCATGCACAGACACACGCAAGTCCACAGACTTCAAAATAAAATAAATCTGAACTCTGGTCTGTGGTGACCTACTTCTGCCAGCGACACTCCACCTCCAGAGATCCCAGAGATTCCCAAAATATCACCACAAGTTGGAAAGAGGCACTCAGAGCATCAGCCTCTGAGAGATACTTCAGGTTCAAGCCCTAATGGCAACTAGTAATTTTTGTGTGTGTATATGTGGGCTACATGAATATCTTCCTCATAAAGCAACTGTAAAGTATTTTGATTCAGTTAACTGTCCTGTGGCATCATAAGAGTTCTTTAAGTAATATGAACACATAACCTTTGCTAGTGGCATGGGTTCTAGTTATTTTATTAAAATCTATACTCATTCAGCCCCCAACACTTGCTCTCCTGTAGTGGCAACAGAATTTTTTAAATGCCATATTCTGTAGGTCTTTGAAGTGTTTGAAGATTACCTACCTAATTGAATTATGATACCCAATGTGGGGCACCATTTGTAGCTAGAGTTTTCCTTTCCGGGTCCCGCCAAGTCCCAGCAGTCCCGTAGCCCACTTATAAAATAAACATACAGATGCTTATATTATTTAAACTGCTTGGCCATTAGCTCAGGCCTACCATTGTCTAGCTCTTACTCTTATACTCAGCCCATTTCTGTTAATCTATATGTTGCCACGTGTTCTGTGGCTTCACCTGCTGCCTTTACATGATCTCCCTGGATGGCAGGCTAGCATATCCTCCTCTCTGCCTTCCTGTTCTCTCCATTCTCCTCTTTGCTAGTCCCATCTATACTTCCTGCCTGGCTACTGACCAACCAGTGTTTTATTTATCAATCAATCATTCACAGCAGTATGGTGCACATATTTTAATTTTCCAAACTCTGCAAAATGAAACACATACATTTGCCAAATTTCATTTCTTTGAGTACCTTTTTGGGTTACTTCCTGCAGGTAAAGGAGTTTGATTGTACAAAGAACAAGTAGAACATTTCCCTATTGTTTCCTTGGCTTGTTGCCAAGTAATAGAAAAATCTTTCTTTAAACCTTTGCTATAACATGGTGTTTCTTATGAAATTCTGAGGCTTCTAGCATATTTACTACCAAGAGTTGATTAATTTCATCATTACTTTGGGCCTAGTAGACTATATGGGATATGATATATGTTATACACAAGGGATGATTTCTATTTCTGATTATTTCTTGTAATTGAATAAATAACAAAGTTAATTCTCAATCATCTGGAATAAGTTCAGCAGTTTGAACATGTAAAACAACTCTTTCTGCATATTGAGAATCAATACTATATTAAGAGGTTCTGGGGCTAGAGAGATGGCTCAGCCATTAAAAGCTTGGCTCACAATAAAAATATAAGAGGTTCTAGAAAATCTAATAATGTCATGAGAATATCATATAAGTCTGACTTTTGAACATAATCATAAGGGCTTTGAGTCACTATTTAAATTTCCTGACTTTATAACCTGCCTTTTCTTATTTATTTACATTAGTATAGAATGTAGAGGCTCCAGAAATTGGTGTTCCTCGTACAATGTGAGGAAGAATCCAATTAGTTCTTTTTATCAACTAAAGTATCTTGCTTTTGGGATATTTATTGACAATCTCTCCCAAAAAAAAATTCTGTAAGCTCTTTTCCATTGTTCATTTTCTGCCCATAATGAGGCAATTTCAGCACTAGTAAAAGGTACCAGAATTTCTGTTGGGTCTATTTCTGTTAATTGACAAAGTCTCAATTTTCCTTGTAGAATAAATTCAGAAGCCTTTTCTGCATAGGTCTTTATTTTTTTTACTCTGTTTGTGTGGTAAAAATATGCATTCTAAAATACTATCTTGTCTCTGGATAAGAATTTCTGTAGGAGAATGCATGGAAGGTAAAATAACCAGAACACAACCAAGCTCTGGATCTAAATGATCCACATGTGCATCCTATAATTTCTCTTCTACAAAAGCCAATTCTCTTTCAGCCTCAGCTGATAATTTTCTTTGACTATTTAAGTCCTTATCACATTGTAAGGTTTGAAATAAATTACTTTGTTCTTGAATCATCAATCCAATTGTGGGCCATAGCCAGTTAATATCTTAATGATTTGAAAATCATTAAGAGTTCACAATTGATCTCTCTTGTTTGTAATTTCTGTGGTTGAAGTTTTTGTAACTAATAGACTCTCCTCTTTGTATTTTTTTCAGGAGCAATTTGTATTCCTCAAATTTTCTTTATCTCTTCAAACATTTTTTCTAAGTTATCTTAGCTAGTAAGATATTCATATAATGGTAAATTATAGATCGAGGAAGCTGTTTATAAATTATTCCTAATGGCTGTTGTACAAAATATTGACACAAGGCTGATTAACATCCCTTGTGGAAGAACTTTCCACTGATACCGTTTAGCAGGCTGAGAATTATTATAAGTAGGTACCACAAAGGCAAACTTTTCTCTATCATGTTCTTGTAAAGGTATATTTAAAAAGCAGTCTTTTGCTGGGTGGTGATGGTGTATGCCTTCAATCCCAGCATTCCGGAGGCAAAGGCAGGTGGATCTCTGTGAGTTCAAGGCCAGCTTGGTCTACAGAGTGAGTTTCTTGTCAGACTCCAAAGCTACATAGAGAAATCCTGTTTCTAAAAACAAACAAACAAACAAACAAACAAACAAGCAGGTTTTTAAGTCATTCACTGTAATAGACCATTCTTTAGATAATAAAGAAGGCAAGGGGAATTCCAGGCTGTAAAGAGCCTATTGGCTGGATCACCTTATTAATAGCTCTTAGATCCGTTACTGCTCTATTTTACAGATTTCTTTTTAATAACACATACAGGAGAATTCCAAGGACTGGTTGATTCTTCAATATGTTGAGCATTTACCTGCTCCTGAACCAGCTGTTCTAAGGCCTGTAATTTTTCTGATGTCAAAGGCTGTAGTTCCGTCCAGACAGGTTTGTCAGTTAACCATCTTAAGTGTAGGGCTGTTGGTACCTTTGAAAGATCAACAGCTGTTGTTACCTGCTCTGTACAACCTGAACAGTCAGTTACCAATCTTGATAATACCTTTTAATATTTTTCTCAGAAGCATATATTAGTTTATGGCTTGTTTCTGAGATTGGAGGAATGTTAATCTGGATATTCCATTGTTGTAGCAAATCATGTCCCCATAAACTCATTGCTATGTTAGCCACATACAGTTTTAACTTTCCTCTCTGTCCTTCTGGCCCTATACACTTGACCCATCTTGCACTTTGTTTTACCTGAGATAAAGTTCCAATCCATAGAAGCTGAATTTACCTACTGAAGAGGCCAATCTGGATGCCAAGATTTTTGGTGAAATTATTGTTACATTCACACCTCTGCCTAGTAAACCTTCAATCACAATGCCATTTACTTGTATTTTTAGCTTTGGTCTTGATCATTTATAGAAGTTTGCCAAAATACTTGTTTCATGGTCTCTCCTGGAAATTTTGTTTCTACTGAAGCTTTTCTGTCACCCAGAGCAGTATGGTTTTTAACAACAGGCATTAAGTATTTTAATTGCTATTTGGAGGAGTTTCCCCAATGCTGACAGGGAATGATTGAACCAAATTTGACATGGGAGCCTGTGAGAGGCCCCCTAAGTCATTTCCCAATGCCAAATGGTTACCTTGCCTGTCCCATGTTGATCTGCATTCATTAGTCCAATGCTGGCCTTTGCCACACCTTCTGCATAATTGAGAAGACTGAGGTCTTCTGTTTGAATTATCTCTAGGAAAAAAAAAATATTGTATCCTTGCCTACAATCCCTTTTCAGATAACCTGATTTACCACAATTAAAATAACTAACCTTTTGATTTTTCTTTAAATTTTTAGAAATCACTTCTCTTATCCAAGTATCATCATAAGTATAAGATCCAATATCAGCTGTATTTCTAGTCCATTCATCTATTGGTGCTAATCTTGCCTTTAAAGCCCAATCACCCTTTTACACTCTGAATTAATATTTTCCAAATCCAAAGATTCAATTAATATTTGTCTAATTTCTAGAGCTGATATCTGTCTCTTTATGGCTGAAGTCAATCTTTGTAAAAAAATAATCAGTGAAGGCTTCTTTGGGGCCTTATATAATTTTAGCAAATGACTAAGTCCTCTTTCCTGATTCTTCAACTCTGTCCCAAACATTCAAAGATGCTATATGGCATAGAGCCAAGGTGTGATCATCAAATATAATCTGTCTTTCAAAATCAGCATAATGACCTTCAGTGAGAAGCTGTTCTTGGGAAATTTCAATACCTCTAGCCCTACTTCATTGTTCTATGGTCCTAGCTTCCTCTTTCCACCATGTTTGCCATTGTAACTGAGGACCAGCTTTCAATATTGCTGTAGCTAAATCTTTCCAGTTTTGTGGAAAGTTGCCCATGAATTTAACATCAGCTTCACAAAAGGTGAATGCATACCATATGAAACTACTGCTTTCTTAAATCTCTTCAAATATAACATTTCTACAGGATCCCAGTTAACTTCTGGATAGCCTTGTGGGTACATATTATCTGGTTGTCATTCTTGAATGGTAACTGGGTAAATTAAAGCTGGTTTTCTAATAACCTTGTACCATTCCTCTCCAGTTCCATTATGCAATGATGTGGTAGGTTATTCTCTAAACTCCTCTGTCTCTGTGTGAGTATTTTTATTAGTTTCATTTGTAGGTCTTTCTAAGGATTGTATCTTATCAGTCAATTTTTCATATTTGGCAATAATATCAAACCACTTTTTTAAGGATAAAATATGAATTTCCAGACTGATAATTATTATAATCAACATTATATCACTTCCAGCTAAGCTGATGATCCCTTCATTTATTTTTTCCATGTTCAAGCCATACCTTGTGGAACCATACAGAGACCTAACTTTCTGCATCATAATATTGATCTCCATTCTTAACATGGGTAAAAACTCCTTAAAAAATGAATTTCCCCCTTAGGAAATCCCAGGTAACTCATCATATCTGCTGACAATGACAGCAAAGTGTGCAACTGGCTGTCACTGAGTCACATGGCTGGGCAGAGAGTGTAGGTGGTGCATGGCTGGCTGAGGACAGCTGCAGCTGTTTTTGTGTAGCTGGGGGCTGAGAGTGTGTGGCAGTGGCAGCAGCAGTAAAAGCCCCAGTGGGTGTCAAGAGAGTGGGTGGCCAACCTAGTGTGGCAGCAGCCCTAGGGGGGTCCTGGGGAAACTCACAACCCATGGGGAGAGGGAACCAGTTGCCTAAAAAGGAGACACAGGGGGCTGTGCAAAAGAAGCCCCAGTAGCAGGAAGCAGGGCTTGAGGCCTCATGAATGACAGAGACCACCAGTGATGGGCCGCTAACTCCAGTGGCATTTCTAGCCCAGCCATCTGTGGCATTTGGGGCCAGAGCCAGGTGACCGCTGGAGGCTGCTGTAGAGAGGCTGCAACGGGAAAACCCCAGACTTACGCAGAGGGCCTTGGGGGAGGAAGGGAAAGCCAGCCACGATGGTGATTCTGACGGCTGCAAAGCTGGTGGCAAGTGTCTGCCTCATGACCCCGTGCTCCACATTGGGCACCAGAAGAAGCATTTGTCTAACTTTTCTTTATCAATAAACACTTGGGAGTCAGATATCAGGGTAAGAACCTGAATGGTCAGAGAATTGGTAGAGAATCCACCAGTGACCTCTCTCTCTCCTTCCTCAATCCAGAAAAGCTGAGAATCTTTCTAAGCCCCACACTACTACTACCTATGTCTCTCTATATGTCCTTGATCCTCCAAAACCTCTATGGCTAGCTAATCTTAGTCAGCTAATAGCTAGCTCCACCCTCTGATTCAAAATAAACTTTATTGACAGTCTCAGGAGTGTCAGAGTACAATCAAAATATTCCACAAAAACATACTTTTAAAAATTTAATAAAATTCACTTAACTGGTGTTTTTTGGCTTTGTTCTATTTTGCTTTGGAGTTTTCTGTGTCCCCAAGGCTGCTGAGGTATTCACCCCTGCTTTCTTCTAGACTTGAAACATAATGGTTCTCTATTTTGTGTGTTAGGGCTAATATTCATCCCATGGTATTTTGTGCTTGGAATGAAGTCAGAGTCATAGTTTATTCTTTCTTTTCACAACTGTGTACAACTATGATGACATAGCCAATTATGCAGAAACCCTGAAGGGCTACAGGGTCAAAGACAACTGCTTTTGCTTGGTTAGGTCTCATTTCCATGGTAACCATTAAAATGAAAGTGATTCCAACATACTCAAATGGCAGTGAGGAGGCTCCTGCAGAGGGGAATTCTGAGTCCATTAGTAACCAAGTGCACAGCTGGAAGGGTAAAGGGAGACTGTGGCTGCAGAGCATGGAAGAGGGTAGACCTGAGGCAGGAGGTGTGTCTCATGTCTCTTCTAATGAGTAAGGGGACAATAGAAAGTTTGCAGCCATTACTGTGACACCCAGAAGAGTGAACCAGAGCATTGGGACTGCTGGGAGAATCACTTGTCACTTTCTCTGAACTCACAGGGATGGTGTATTGCCTTACTCTGCCATTTTGATGCCTCTTGTTTTTCTAGCAGCATGCAATCATTGCATTTGGCACACACAGACACATGCACGCACACATGCATGCACACACACACACACACACACACACACACACACACACACACACACACACACAAACTGTGTTTACCCAAGGTATGGCCAAGACAGACAAGTGACATGATAATCAGACAGGCAAAGACGTATGGAAATGTTGCAATTGAATACATACATACATTAGCATAAGTTATGCATTTTCAGTAGTTATAGGTGAGAGAAACCACACCAAAAGGGGGCTAAACAACAAAAATTTATTTCTGTGTCATAGAAGGATTTGGAGGTAGATGGTACAGGCCTGGTTTGTCATCAGGATCCTGATTTCTTTCCTATTCCCTCCCTGTATCTTGTAGTTTCAGCCTCAGAATTGATGCATAGTCCAAGGTGGCTGCTGTCACTCCAGCCAAAACATCCAAACTTCCAGACAAAAGAAGAGGAAGACTACAAAAGTTTCATGCTTTCAGTCTGAAAACCTCATGGAGGGGCTGCAAGGCCCACTGAACACCTCCCTGTTGGATCATGGACCAATCTTCCAAGGAAGTGAGGGAGTTAGCTCTTAACTAACCCCATTAATTCCAGAACAAAACCCAGCATTTATAAGCATAGGGAAAGAACAAACACTGGTTAGGCAAATAGCAATATCCACCTCTGGAGAGAAATCTGTAAATTCCGGACACCAACTGGACGTCAAAGAATACAAAGGTTACAAAGGGATTGTGCAATGAAGTTTTATATGGTGGGATATGTGATTTCTTCTTTATCATTTTCCATGGCTTACTCAATTTTCAATAAGGAGCAATATAATCAGATGGGAATTTAAAAAACAATTTGACTTCCTTTCCAGGCTTGAACACCATTGAATTAGAGGATGTCCCATGCAGGAAGTGCACCTGGAATTCAGCCCTCAGCAAGGAGAGCCTGACTGAGTAGGTGCATGGACCTTTCCGTGCATGGTAATGAGAAATTAGCCACATCTTGAACTTGACTCCTGTCTAACTCTACTCACCTCTGCTCTAGTTCAGCCTCACACTTCCCATTTATAAATCCAGGTATTAAAAAGTGGGAGACACTTGAATTTCAACTTAGGTAGCTGGGGCCAGAAGTATTTTGTTTCTGTTTCCCTCAACTATGCTGATTGTGCCCAGCACAAGAGTGGACTGGCTTGCTCACACAGCCTCATCCAGCCTTAATTACAGCCCCTGAAGACTCTGTTATCATCTTTTCTTTACCATTACTCATTTGCTTTATAATTGTACTTGCCAATACACATCCACTAATCCCACATGGCTATTTCAATTGAAATTAAATGAAAACATTATCTTCAGCTTTTAAGTTGTATGGTTGAGTTTTGGGGGATCTCAAATGTCCAAATTAGATGGCAGAGGCATTGACTATTCCCATCATCACAGCAAATTCTGAACAGTGCAAGGGCAGGAATCATACTTAACTCACTCCATCCAGGACCCTCAGTAGCTGACACCCCACCAGGCTCTCATGGAATGCGTGGGAAATGAACAGACCGTCCAGTGCATCAAATCCAATAGTCTAATGCTGGGTGGGAAAGGCATCTAGCAGGAGATAACTTTTCAGCCAAGTCCCCAAGGTAATTATACAGATGGGTGGGTCAGGAAGAGAGTGGTGCACTCCAGAGGAGGAGCTGACAGTAACCAGTGGGAACTGTGCAGGGAATTGGAGCCTGCCCGCTACTGTTCCCAGGCCCCTTCTCACTGCCAGCTAAAAGTCATGCTAGGCCATGTTTTCTTATCAGACTTCCTCCAGCGGGCACGCAGCCTGCCTTGGGATTGTAAGGTCTGGTTTTGACTAATTGGACTCTTGGCTGGCTGACAGGCAGGCAATTTTTAATTCTTGATTTTCGTTGTTCTTATTGTTGTTGTTTCATTACCAAGTTTTGATTAAAATTTAAAACAGAGGGTACCACAGAGAGTCACAGTTTTCCTCAGGGTTCCAGCCCGGTGCTCAGGAGTTCGAGTGTTCACAGAAGTGCTGTGAAAATGGGTGTGTCCTCCTGGCCCTGGGGCACTGGGAGACATCTCAATTCCTCACAGAAACTGTTCAACTCCCAGGCAAGAGGTTCCTAGCCAGGCCCTGTTCAGTTGCCCCCCAACTAGACCTGAGAATCATCTTTTTGCCCAATCCACTATTTACCCAGACTCGTAGGTTGAAACCAAGTCCCACCACCACTAGTTATGTGAGATCTCTGAGCTTTAGCTCCCTTTTCTACAAAATGGGGGCAAAAGAAGAGCCAGAAGCATGAAACAAGCTAATGTAGGCAGAGTCCCATGGTGGCTAACCATATGTCACTCGACAGGTCACAGGCTGGTTAGATACTTGGTGCCACTTTACTCTGGCGGCATCTGATAGAGGTCCTCAAGAGGGTCACATTGAATGTGGCAGGCTGAGGGAAGCAGGGCACCCTTCACAATGACAGAGGACTTTTCTAATCTGCTCAAGGTCTGAATGGATCAGAAACCCAGGAAGTGATAACATGCTCTTTCTGCTGGGCTGACACTGGGACAGCCATCTTCTTCTGCTTCCAGACATGGAACCCCACTGGACAGCCATCTTCTTCTGCCCCAGATGTGAGCTGAAACCTACCCTGTTGACTTCTCAGCCTCAGACTGGAATGATGCTGCTGGCTGACCTGGGGCTCTACTTAATGTAGATCATGGGACACAGCCTCTATAATCACATGTTTCTTCCATCAGCTCTGTTTCTCAGAGGAACTCTGACATTGCCTAGTACAGTGTTAAGCATATGAAAGGCACTGTGTCATAGTTTATTACACACATAAATAATAATGATAATGTCTCCATTTTGCTGTATTACAAATGCATGTCTATGGTTAGCTCATGCTATGGATTGGATGAATAACTGTAAGGGCAATTATAATATTAACTGCCAATTATCAAATTCCTACTTAGCACTAATCTTCATGACAATTCAGCAGTGCTCCCTCATTATCTGCTGTTTACCTCACTTCTACAAGCACTAGTCCACACCAGGACTAATGTAGAACCCACTTGTCTGTCCCCACCATGCCGGCCTCCCATATGGCATTAAATACATCTTTTTCAATAGCAAATAAGATTCCATTACCACATCTCATCCCTGCCAGGGGCTGCCCATCTGACAGTGCAAAAAGAGCTAGATCAAATGTGTCACCAAGAAGAATTCTTTCAATGTTCACTCCATCCTTTCAAGTTTGTACTGTCACTATCCCTTCAGCTTATTGCAAAACCTGAGAGTCACTTCATGGAGAGTAAAGACCTTGCCAAAGGCTGCTCAGCAGGCAGGTGTCACCATTGAGTACAAGGACCCCATCACATAGGTGCTCGGCCCATCTGCAGGCTGGAGGCCTGGGTCTCTCATCATCTGGTTCATTAGAGGAGCCTTCCAGAGACAGGAGAGCAGAGCTGAGTTGTTCTTTGGTCCTTGGGGAGCTCCCCTGCAGGTTCCTGCCAACCCCTGCCTTTTCCCAGTCCCATAGTCTTTGTGCTTCTTTCCCAGAATGCTCTTAGCCTTGGAATGAAGGACTGCTATACCATGGCCAGCATCCATCTCAGACACCCAGTGTTCTGTGACTAATGACCCAGCAGGAGGGACTCAGATACAGATGTGCTACCAGTTCTGTGTGCCTATAGCCCCTCTATAGGCTGCTTGGGAGCTAAGCTACTCCAACCTCCAGTATCAGTTCCTGCCACTTTGGTGTTTGATGGCTATTAATCAGCTACCAACAGTTTAGGCTGATGTCACCTGGGTGTTATTCATTCCTGAATCTTATCAATAATGAAGTCCATTTATAGCATGGTCACACACATTTGTGATTTCATCTCCAATTCCAGCCCAGATGTTCTTGAGCCTCCAGTTCATCCTAACACAACCAAGCTGCCTGAGACGGCTTCCATCAGACACATCTGGGTGTGGCTCCTGCCAGCTCCGGAGTCCCTGTTGGCTCACTTAGCACTATGTCTGAGCTTTGGATGCTGGAATTGCTGAGTAAGAGTCTTGATGGCCCTGCACACATCACCCAACTTCAGAAATGAACCGCCCATGTTGTAAATGCTATTTTCTTGTGGTTCACCAGCTAACAGGGAAATCATCCTCTCCACCTGCTCCTTTGATACAGGATTTTACAGTGTGCTAGGTTGTTACATTATTACCACTTGACCTTTGTGGCAACCCTGGGAGAAGCATGCAGGGTAACTGTTAATACTTCTTTCTCAGAAGTCACTGAGGGTCAGAGTCACTGATCCCACTTCAGTAGCCTTTGTTGTTGTTGTTGTTGTTGTTATTGTTGTTATACCAAGAGGGGATACAAAAATCACAAAAGGAATAAAATACTATTTTGGAGCTGAATATGATGGACAATGACCCAGAAACACAGATTCATGTTGTCTCAAATACCATATTCCAAATAATAGCGGTTTCACTACATTTTTACAGTAACAGATCAAAGAAAATTACAAATTAAGCCACATTTCTAATACACTGGTGGAAACATCAGGTAGGCAGGTTATTGCAGAGCAGGACATCCCTACCATAGGTCTCAGATGTTATCTGGTGGCATCCTTAGCCTTTGGGTTGATGGAAGCCAGGGATCGGTTGTGCATTATAAATGGATTTACCTAAACCATAAGGATGTTAGTTCACACACAGTGGTGGGAAATAAATGGCTATCTATGGGACTAAAACATCCCAGTATAGTTTGGATCTAGACCTGTAACATTTCAACTCTCCACAATGGCTGGACTTTTCATCGGTCAGTCAGTCAGACAGTCAGTATCTGTGCTATCCCCCACACCAGGAATTTCAGTTCACACAGGTTGCAGGGATGAGCGGGACATTTCAATTATCTTGTTTCCTCCTGGATTTGAGGTTGCATTCAAAAGACAACAAATGAAGCTTGCTAGTTTTCTAGCATTCAGATTAACGTTTTAACACCTGCCTACTCTGAGGGGACTCCCTATTATATGAACTATGACACCAAAGAGGGTTCTCCCTCCTCTCTGGTACCCAGAACTTAATGACAGACCTAAGAAGAGTTCACAGGGTGCTTCAGCTATGACTCTTAAGCCATGCAATGACATGAAAAAAAATCAAGACTCTGTATCTAATGGCAACAAGGCATGGGTGCTTTCTGTGGCCTGACTTCCTGGAAGGCATGTGGTTCCTCATCATGTTCTCCAGTTTTCCATTGGTTTTCAAAACTGGGCCACAGCTCTTGAATGCCTTGTCTTGTTTAATCTGTTGCTTTCATCCAGCAGCCTTGACTGGTACCCACAGAAAAGCAGCCATAAGACACACCAAGATGGCACACCGAGCTCCACACAAGATTTCTAGACTGTCTTGGCTTGAGAACATCCCAGTCTCCAAAGACTGGAAGAACAAAGGTGCCTTGAGTTGCTTACAAGGAGGATCCATGACAGAGATCTTAAGGACCATGGGCCAGCCAAGTTCTTGGGTTCTGCAGACTTGTGTCCATACTATAAATTCTACAGCCACATATATGCAGCTTGAATATACAGTCAATTCATTGCTTACAGGGCCAGTCTAGCAGGTCATTGTGGGGTGTTAAGAGTCCTTTGATGCATGGCTAGCCCCAGGAGGACAGGGGCACACACAGGGTGGGGACAAAGGTGGCCGTGGGAAGGTTGTGTCAGGGCTTCCTTACATGGAACAAATGCCTTGAGGTTTCTGTAATCTCAGTGTCTTGGAGAAGCTCACTGTTTATCAAATTGAAAGGGCACAGAAAATCGGGCTAAGGCAGAATCTTCTGAAGTTTTAAACCTCCTGGTCTCGCTCCCTCCCTTGGGTCTTGTAGGCAAGTTGCATGCAAGGGCCTTGGGTTTCTTACTTTCAAAGCAATTCCCAAGAAAGGCTGTTGTCAAATCTGTATTGTTTATTTCCTGAATGAGGAAGCTCAGACTCCAAGAGCACAAACATTGTTTGTTTGGGATACACAGGTATGAAGTGGCAGATCCTGGAGCCGAGCCCAGTTCTGCCTGGTCCCAAATGCCACATTCTTTCCACTAAGTCGGAGCTGTTTTCCTTTCCAGGGCAATTGTCAAGAGCCCTCACTAAGGAGGGTTGACACCTGACATCTCTGACAGTAGAATGGAAGGAAGTCTTTTGGTGGCCCCCAGGTGATAGATATATGGGGCTGACTGCCCATGAGCTGTGGGTACGTCAAGGCTGGCCTGGGCTGCTGGAGACCTACAGTGATTTCTGACTGAGGTGTTTTTCTCAGGCAGTCCTAATGGGGGCATTGCTTCAGAAGTGGGGAGGAGGAGAGAAGAGCAGGAAGAATGGGGACAAAGAGGAAGAGGAGAGAGAAAGGAGGAAGGGGGGAAGGAAGGGAGGAGGGTGGATTAAGGCTTCCCTTTCATTGATGAAGGAGGAGAGAGGGAGTGAATTAAGGCTTCCCTTCATTGGTGAAGGAGGG
>CABHPR010136234.1:0-29631 GCA_902168415.1 Peromyscus melanophrys
TGTGTGTGTGTGTGTGTGTGTGTGTGTGTGTGTGTGTGACTGGGGGAGTTGATAAAGATATTCCATTCAGGACTGAGCACTTATAACCACTCATTCTCTTGACCAACTATGAGTCTTTGTGTTGACTCTGATACCCAAAGAGGACAGAAGCTTCTCTGATCAAGGTTGATATCAATATATGTAAACCTACAGCTACAGGTTTATCTTAAAATAAAGATATTTAGGTGGGAATTTGACAAAATAACAACAGCAAGTCCTACTCTAGGGCCTATGACATCCCAGCCATGGGAATTTAAGCAGGCTTGTAGCACCAAGCCTGAAATTCTCCCATGTGGAGCAGGCCTCAAGTCCAATCTGAAAGCAATTGGTTGCCCCGAAGTAGTTCTACCACTATTGCCCCAGTGGACCCCTCTTGCCAGGCAGGGCAGTATTGTAGCATACAGGATCCAGAGCTGGGCAAGACCATTGCTGTCTTTTCTCCCCAGCAGCCCGCATAGCACCTACTGGCATTATAAAAGCTAGCCAGCAGAGTGGAAGTTTCCTGGTGGGTGTGAGATTGATTTCTCTATTCTTTGTTGCCAAAATGTGTGGTGTCTTCAGTAACTGAGTGTTACCATGTGTAGCACGAATCTTAAACAGGTCTCATTAATAAAACAAACCTGGAGTCAGGTATTGGGGTGAATGCTGGAAGATCAGAGAAGCAGAACAAGCCACAGCCACCTCACCTCACCAGTTCCTCAGCTGATCCTGTTTCCTTAGACTGGAAGCCTCTGAGTCCTCATCCAGAATGAATCTCAGCTGAACTGCTGCTAAAAGCCTAAAAGCTTAACCAGCTCTAGTTCCTGGTCCTTATGCCTTATATACCTTTCTGCTTTCTGCTATCACTTCCTGGGATTAAAGGCTCACTTCTTGGGATTAAAGGTGTGAGTCACCCATGCCTGGCTGTTTGCAGGGGGACTTTAAACTCACAGAGATCCAGATGGATCTCTGCCTCCTAAGTGATAGGATTAAAGGTGTGTGAGTCATTTTCTGGTCTCTGTATCTAGTGGCTGTTCTGTTTTCTGACCCCAGATAAGTTTATTAGGGTGCACAATATTTTGGGGAACACAATATCACCACATTTCCCCTTTTTTTGTCTAAAATTTAAGAAAAGCTTATAACTAATACAAGAAAAACTATATCCATTTTCCACTGCATTGTTCCCAACCCTGATTAAACATTTAGTACCTTATAAGTCCCCTTATTCTTTCAAATCTGTGTGTTCTATCATCTTTCCAACTACATTTTTCAGTTGGCATGTGGGATGGTAGGCGTCTATACAGCTTTTTCATATATACTTCCTTCAGATGAGTCCTGCCCACCACCCCTGACTTCCCCACCCTGCTCCCAACCCAGCGTAAGCCTTTCCACCCCAGTAGTCCACACCTCTACTTTTTTATTAATTAAAAATTTTCATTTATTTTACATCCCGATTGCAGTTTCCCCTTCCTCCTCTCCTTCTGCCCTCTCCTCATCCACTCTTCCTCCATCTCCGTTCAGAAAGGGGCAGGCCTCCCGTGAGCATCATCAAAGCATGGCACATCAAGTTGAGGCAGGAGTAAGCTCCTCCTCCTGCATCAAGGCTGGGTGAGGCATCCCAGCACCACATCACTATTTTGGTCTTGCCTATAACTTACTTTCCCACCTACCTTAATGCATCTTTCCTCCCATGACTCCTTTCTAGTTTCCTAGTTTTTACTTGTGTCCCAAGCCAGACATGGAAAACAAAATATCTGAAGCTGGAATACACATAGAGAAAGAACATGAGGCATTTTATTTCTGGGCTTGCGATTCCTCACTCATAATTTTCTCTAGTCTGGTACATTTACCTGTAAATTTCATGATTTCTTTTTTCGTTACAGCTGAGTAGTATTCCATTGTGTATATGTGCCAGGTGGGTCTTATCCATTCATTTGTTGGCAGACATCTAGACTGATTCCATTTCCTAACTATTGTGAAGAGAGCAGCAATAAGCATGGGCATGTAAGTATCTCTGTAGTAGAGTATAAAGTCCATTGGGCACATGCCTAGTAGGGGAAGAGCTGGGTCACAGGGCAGTTTTTTTTTTTTTTTCCTTTCTAGTTTTTTGCAAAATGTTCACATTGATTTCCAAAGTGGTGGCACTTGTTTGCACGTCCACCAACAGTGTATGAGAGTTCCCCCTTTTCCACATGGACACCAGTATTTCCAGTTCGACCTATTTACCTGCAAATACAAATGTATTTGTATTCTTGATGATGGCCATTCTGACTGGAGTGACATGGAATTGTAAAGAAGTTTAAATCTGCTAAGCATGTTGAGCACTTTTTAAGGTGTTTCCAAGCCATTTGCATTTATTTTAATTTTTTCTGTTCAGTTTCATAACTCTTTTTTTTTTGTTTTGTTTTGTTTTGTTTTTCTTTTTGGTTTTTCAAGACAGGGTTTCTCTGTGTAGCTTTGCGCCTTTCCTGGAACTCACTTACTAGCTCAGGCTGGCCTCGAACTCACAGAGATCTGCCTCTCGAGTGCTGGGATTAAAGGCGTGCACCACCACTGCCTGGCCTGGTCCGAAGGTAGTGAGTTATCTCAATTGATTGTTCCATAGCTTATTTTAAAATTGACCATTTATTTTCTTTCTTTTTAAAATTTACTTTACTTTATGTGCATTGGTGTGGTGGTGTCAGATTCTCTGGAACTAGAATTATAGACAGTTGTGAGCTACCATGTGGGCACTGGGAATTGAACCCGGGTCCTCTAGAAGAGCAGCCAGTACTCTCGACTGCTGAGCCATCTCTCTAGCTCGGATCATTTATTTACTTAATGTTTAGTGTTTTGAGTTCTTTGTATTTAAACATGAGTCCTCTGTTGGATGAATAGTTAGCAGTGATTTTCTTGTGTTCTGTGTGTGGGCTGCCTCATCAAGGGCTGGAAAAATTCTTTTGCCGTACAGAAGCTTTTAAGTTGTATGAGATTCCCATTTGTTGACTGCTGGTCTTATTCTCTGGACTACCAGTATTATTTAGAGCAGTGGTTCTCAACCTTCTCGAAACTGTGACCCTTTAACACAGTTTCTTATGTTGTGGTGACCCCCAACCAGAAAATTATTTCCATTGAAACTTCATAACTGTAATTTTGCTACTGTTATGAATTGTAATGTGAATATTTTTGGAGAGAGAGGTTTGCCTCTTTCTTTCTTTTGACTTATTGTTCTACCTAAGTCTTCAAGAGTTATATCAAATAGAAGTGGAGAGAATTGGCATCTCTGTCTTGTTCCTAATATTAGTGAGAATGTTTTGAGTTTTGTCCATCTGATATGTGGTTGACTATAGATTGGTTGTATGCATGCTTCATTATGTTGAGGTATGTTCTCTTTGTTCCTTGCCCTTCCATGACTTTTACCATGAAGGATGCCTGTGAAGTTTTAGCAAAAGGGAAAACAGAAGAATGTCCATGCCACCTTGAAGTAAGCCACGTATCCAGAACCCAAGACAGAGAATCCTCTCATGTAATTTCTAGTCAATTCTGTTTCACTATTGAGCTAACTACTCCTCTGATTTTCTAACACCATCCTTAGTTTTCTTTATTCCAAAATTTGTATGAATTGAATCATGTTACACTATGTGGATTTTTTTTAAGTCTGGCTTCTCTCCATCAGTGAAATGTTTTTGATATGGTATCACTCACATTGTTGCATTAAAACAAAACAAAGAAGCAAAAAGCACCATAGGAAAAGAATTGGTGCCGGGTGGTGGTGGTGGCGGCGGCGGCGGCGGCGCACGCCTTTAATCCCAGCACTCGGGAGGCAGAGCCAGGCGGATCTCTGTGAGTTTGAGGCCAGCCTGGGCTACCAAGTGAGTTCCGGGAGAGGCGCAAAGCTACACAGAGAAACCCTGTCTCGAAAAAACCAAAAAAAAAAAAAAAAAAAAAAAAAAAAAAAAGAATTGGTAGTAACTTCACCAAAATCTCTAAGTTTTCTTCTTTAACAATAAAGTTAGTTTCAGAATGAATGAATAGTAAATTTAGTCTCAAAATGTTGGAAAGCATTTGCAATATACCTGATTTGCAATATATCTGATGTTGTACATTGTACTGGTATTGAACATGCACAGACTGCTTTAAAGTGACATAATAAAATGACAATCCACATTTTAGAAAGTGCAAAACCTTCATTAAAAAGCACAAGAATGAACAGTAAACACTTAAAAATGTGCTTAACACCATTAGTTATCTGAAAAGGAATACAATAGCATCCAGGAAATACTACTTCAAACTCAGAGTGGCTACAGTTAAAAACGTTAGAAGAACAGGCATGGGGAAGGGTATAAACTCTCTATTAGGCAGGAGAGGTAAACTTCAGTGACTTATTGCACTACACAGAACCATAGTTAAAATTATCTAGAACAAAATTTTAACATTCTTAACACACACACACACACACACACACACACACACACACACACACACACACCAAAATAATGAAAAAATTTATCCATTTGATACAATGCCATTGTGTTATGGTGGTTTGAATGAGAAAGTCCCCATAGACTCAGACGTTTAAATACTTGGTCCCCAGTTGGTGGCATGTTTGGTATGTTTAGGAGGTGTGGCCTTATTGAAGGAAATATGTCACTGGGGGGGGGGGACTTCAAGGTTTCAAAGCCATATGCCATTTGCAGTTCTTTCTCTGCTTCTTGCTTGTGGTTTAAGATGTGAACTTTCAACCTGTAACCGCATCCACCATGACTCCTCACTGCCATTCTTCCCAGTGGTGATGGTGATGGGCTCCTATCCCTATGGAGCCATTAGTCCAACTCTCTCTTCCATATGTTGTCTTGATCATGGTGTTTTATTAAAGCAATAGAAAAGTAACTTAAATGCAAATAGCTATGTCAACATACCATATTATACATTATAAATTACTATGGTCGATTACAAAATAAAATAAATATCTAACTTAGAACGTCAGTTTTTGGGAAGGATATGGAACACTTGGTACTCTTGCAAAATCCTGAACAGACATTAGAATGGAAAAACCACAGTAAGAAATTATGACAATAGTTTATAAATTAAACATACATCTGCCCTTGGACAGCAAATTTACCCAAGAAATATAAAAACATATTCCAAAACAGCCATATGCAAAAATATTCATAGAAGGTTTTTTTTTTTACCAAACAAATCCATCCAAATGTGCATCAAAAATTGTAAAATATTTGTGGTATATTCATAAAAGGAAATACTACTCAGCAAAAATGGAGTAAATTATTGGCACATTTGACATTATAGATATTCAACATTTTGCTGAATCAGAATTCCCAAGCCAAAAAAACAAAACTGTCCATACTGTAACATGTATCCACTCACCTGAGTTTGAAAGGAGAAAACTGCACTATGAGGAGCAGTTGCCTTGCTACTGAGGTAGAGTTGCCTGGAAATGATGTGAGGAAGTACTCTGGAGTGACAGCAAAGTTCTAAGGTATTGGTGACACAGATTCTCTCATGTTTCCTTTGGAGGATTTAAAAATTTTTACATTAAACATGTTCTATCTCAGATTAATATGGATATTTATGAGATATGATTCGATGTTGTAGATGTTTTTCTCCAAAGATATCCTTGTATTTATGGAAAATGATTTTATTTCTCTCAGTGCCTTTGTACAAAATTAGTTGTTACTACAAGGGGTTGTTTTTAGATCTTTCTCCACAATGTCTAGTTCACATATACAAAAGTCCTGCTAGATACTGCCAGTTGACATCTAACAGACACCTCAAACTCCACATGACTCTGCCCAAAATTCCTTCTCCCATCAGAAATCTTTTATATGTAGTCTTTGCTAAGTTCATCTTTCATAATTCCATCCTTCTGATTGTCCCAACCAAGATTCTTGGCATCACAAACACCCTCGCTTATACCTGGCACCAATGATGCCAGCAAGATTCCCTTCAAGATCTGTCTGGAACTCAGCCCCTCCTCCTCAATCCTCTTTGCCTGCAGTAGTGTGCTGGTTCTTGGTCCTGTCTTCCTCCCAAGGTTTCTTCAACACCTAGTGTTTCAAGAACTTTTGACAACTTAAGTGAAACCATTCTAATGCTCAAGTCAATTCATGGACTTTCCTTCTTTTCATGGACTTTCCCTCTTGAATAAAAGTCAGTCTTGAAAGTGACTTGAGTATCATAAAAACCCTTGCTGGCTTCATCTCCCACACATCCCTTCTCCTCTGACTCAAGGGAAGTGCCCCATGTCCCAGTGCTGTCCCTGTGTGGCAGGTGAAGACCCCCGACAGGGCCCCAACAGCTGCTGTCTTTTTTGCTGGCATTCTTTTCTCACAATTATATATTCTTCCTTCCTCATTTCCTTCACATCATTGTGACTTTTTCTAATTTGCACTTGAGGTCTCTCTTGGGAGAGGTCATTAGCAAAATGATCTCTCTCTAAGAGAGTGAGGTGGGGTGTGTCACCTGACAGACAATGAGAAAGTTTAGATTAAAAAAATACATAAAACATGGGCTACAGAGATGGCTCAATGGGCTAGGAGATGGCTCAGTAGGCTACGGAGATGTCTCATTTGGCTAGGGAGATGGTTCAGTGGGCTAGGGACATGGCTTAGCACTGCCATAAAAGTCTGAGAGTCTGAGTTTAGATCCCTAACCTGTGTAAAAATACAAGGACACCTGGAACCTTGGTCCTGGTAAGGGGTCAGAGACAGGAAGGTCAGGTTGTTAGGGCTGGTTGTCAGCCTATCCAAAAACCAGCTTGCTTCAGTTTCAATGAGAGACCCTGTGTCAAGGGAATTAGGCAGATGGAGGATGTATTGGTTGCTTTTGACTCTTTTACTCTTTTGGGGGGCCTACCACCCAGCTCCCAAATAAGTTACACACTGAGGCTTATTCTTAATTATAAATGCCCAGCCTTAGCTTGGCTTGTTTCTTGTCAGCTTTTCTTAACCTAAATTAGCTCGTCTACCGTTTGCCTCTGGGCTTTTTCCCTTTTCTTACTTTTCTTACTTCTGTATATCTTACTCCACGGCTGGCTGTGTGGCTGGGCGGCTGGCCCCCAGTGTCCTACTATTTGATCCCTCTTGCTCTTCTTCTTTTCCTCCCATATTTCTCCTCCTATTTACTCTCTCTGCCTGCCAGCCCCACCTATCCTTTCTCTTGCCTCACTATTGGCTGTTCAGCTCTTTGTTAGACCATCAGGTATTCTAGACAGGCAAAGTAACACAGCTTCACAGAGTTAAACAAATGCAACATAAAAGAATACAACACATCCTTGTATCATTAAACAAATGTTTCCCAGCACATGCAAATGTAACACACCACCTTGCGTCCTCCTCTGGCCCCCTTGTGCATGCACACAGGTATGAACATCTGCACATACACACACATACACACACACACACACAAACACACACATGTACTCACTTGCATATACCACACAAATACATAAAATGGAAGAAATGTCTTACTTGCAGCTCCAGAGATATTAGGGGTATTGACAGGGAGCTGACTGGAAGTCTAAAGGCACATGGCAGAACTCAATTCACAAGAGAGGGAAAAAAAAACCCAAACCCTGAGAATAATGCTTTTTTTTTTTTTTAAAGTCCAATGGTTGTTATCTTCTAGGCTTTCCTTTAGAGGATGTGGGTTGATGAACTTAAAATGTATGTGGAAGGGACGCTTATTTGTGTGGCTCTGTTGTCAGCCATGAACTCTTATCCCTGCTGGCAGCTGTTGGGGATGCTGGGCTAGACCAGTGGAATGGAAATGGAGACTAAACAGGCTATGTCCCAACTGACCACATGTGGAAAGGCAGTTTTAACCAGACCAAAGGTGAGTGCAGGGTACAAGCAGGTTTCAAGCAACTTAATGTTTTGTCTAAAGCTGAATGATAAAGTGGTTCACTATCTTAAATAAATTTATGACAGTCAGCAAGTAGAATTTCACCTGGGAGCTTGCCTAACCTATTTACAAGTACACTTCCCTCCATTCTTATTATCTTTAATAACTTAAAAGAAACTTTTTTGGCTTATTGAGCACAAATTCCTACCCAAATGTAAACTCCAGGAGAGCAGGGCTTTTGTGTTTTATGTCCTGTAATTTCCTCATCATGGAGAACAACACGGTAGATACCCTTTTACTAAATGAAGGGATTAGGAGTTGGAGAGATGGCTCGGTGGTTAAGAGTACTTGCTGCTTTTGCAGAGGACCTGGATTTGGTTCCCAGCACCCACAGAGGAGCTCACAACAGACTGTAACTCTAGTTCACGGGGATTTAGTGTTCTCTTCTGACCTCTGTGGGCATGAGGCACACACTTGGTGCACTTATACACATTTAGGCAAAACACACACCCACCCCTCCGGGGCATTGCATTGAAAATTGTGACTGAATTTCTCAGGCTGATTTTCAATGTGATGCTCCTGAGGGGTGTGTGTGTGTGTGTGTGTGTGTGTGTGTGTGGTGTGTGTGTATGCACATTTGTAGGTATGTGTGTGTTCATGCTAAATACATACAGAATGGATGACGCTGGAGGAGCTACACAAACTTGAACATGTGTAGGTCCCCTTAGGTATAGTATTGCTTGGTAATATCATGTGTTTTGTAAGTGACTAAAGCCAATTGTTGTGTTAAAACTTATTATTTTATTTTTTGTTAGTTGAAAATATTGCTAAATGTGTCCCTTATATTTGACCTCTTCTTAGTTATATAGCGTGAGATCAGCTCTGTGGGGTACAAAGCTCAGAGGACTCCAGAAAAAAAGATGTACGTTTATGTATATCTCTGGGATCTAAGTTGCTGTATATCTCAAAAAATTAAATCCAAAGGTGACAAAGGTGACCCTGACCTGAATATGAATCTCAAAATAATCATACCAAATCTTCCTCAATCCCATGCCAAGTTAGAATTTGGTCAGCTTAAGACTGTTAAGGCTGTTGTTAGAGTGCCTCCAGCAAACTTAGCCTCAAGTTCGCACTACTAGAAACAAATGTTGGGTTATAACATAAGCATCATGGCAGTTCTCCCACACCATCCACCACTCCAGAGAGAAGTCCCCGTGGTGCCCTGGGGTCAGTAGAAAGATTAATTTCCATCCATGGTTTTCCAGGCTTACATGTTACAATCGAGTAAAAGGATGTTGAGTTTCAGAAAGAAAAGAAGAAAAAAAAAGTGGTTCTAAACTAGCTAGAGGAACCATCCTCAGCCTCCACCACATGGCCACATAAGCAAAGGTGCTCTCCTTCAGTGTAGAAACAGTTTCTGAAGTTGCATGCACGATGAGCTTGATCAGCTAACTCAGGAAGTTTCTAGGCTGCAGTACTCCGTGTACCTGCTAGTGTCACGTTCTGATCTTTGACCATTGAGTGACTTTGCCCATGGGGAAAGTTAGACTTGCTTCTGAATGTGTAAGACTGCACTCATCTGACAAGAACAGAAACCTCTTCAGAGATTTCATCAATTCTGGATATCTCTGGTGTCTTCCCAAAGTCCCAGAAGTGGGCTCAGGCTTATTTCCCTGGAAAGGTAGCACTAGTTTAAGCACTGTCCATCAGGCTTCCCACTCCTCCTCCCGTCCATCCGTGTTCATTGCTGAAACTCAGTTCCTGTGCATTGCACTGCTTTTTTTGGGGGGAGGGGGAGCTCGTTAGCCACTGATGCTGGTTTGTCTTTAGGTCCTGGCTCCTCACCAGCAGTTCATCCCGCCATATACACTTCCTGTTAGCCAGTGTCTGCAGCACATGCAGAGGCTCCCGTCCAAGGCAGTCAAAGGACAACAGAACAAACACTGGATCTGATCTACATAGCACAGGCTCACTGGGATGCAGAGAAGGGACCTGACTGGGTGGTGCTGTGCAGGGCCAGGAGATGCATGGGGATGAGGATGGATTTCAGGGTACTCAATAGCTGGAAGGAGAGATTTTAGATTGGATGAAACAGGCAAAGCTCACTGGAAATGCTGGTACAAGGGAGTGAAAAGATGAAAGCAGAGTCTCCAAAAGATTTGCTTGGCTATTAAAGTATGTCGGATGAATTGGAGGCAGGGAGAATGCATTTAGCAAGGTTTCGTGGCAGCGAAAAGAACCAATATCCGTGGACAGGGTTTATAGGAATGAACAGAAAAAGATAAAACTAGGGCACTGAGATGGCCTAACAGGTAAAAGGGCTTGCTGCCAAGCCGGATGATCTGAGTTCAATCCCTGGGTCCCACATGTATGGTGGAAGGAGAGAACCACACCTGCACATGCACTGAGAAACACAGTAGATAACTAAAATATAATATAAACATTTTTAAAAGGAAGAGGGAAACTCAAGAAATTCTTTAAAGGAACAGTAAGTGATGGCAGTGGACAGATGTATATGCTTAAGAACTGGGAGAGAGTGGCTGAAAATACAGATTTATAGATTTATTTTCTATAGATTTAGATTTAGATTCAATTCTTAATCATGAATGAACTTCACATGTTTAAAATGCTTCTGTTTTCTGGTTCCTGATAGCTAAATTGTGAACACAGACATGCTATGCATACCCAAAGCCCACAGCATTCAGGAACAAGCTAATATGTTTTCACTACATGTAGGGGCTAGTTAGTAGTGATTTTAAAGTGTAAAGATGATTTGGGTAGAGATGTAAATGAGCCTTAAGAATTAAAGGCAATAAATGATTTTTAAAAAAATGTCTCTTCAGCATGCACACTCATGAGATGACTTGCTTGCCCTGGCTTGTCTGGGAAAAATATATTGTGGGCCATTAACAAAGAATGTGAATTTATTATGGTTCTGGCTTAGAGAGAGGATAGATCGGAAAGTCTTATTCCATGTCTTAAAGAAGTAGAGTTTGGCTAGAGGAAGAGTGATATAGTCTATGATAGACAAAACAGCTATTTTGAAGTCAGGTGGGCCTGGGCACTAATATCACTGCTACTCTTTAGCAGCTGCATGGTTTGTGCACACTAACTTTACCCGGGAGGTGGTCGACTTTGTTTTCAAAGTAGATATAACCGTACATAATTCATGAGGCTGTTTGCAATAATTAAGTGAGTTAATGTGGCATAATGACAGATATATGAGAGGTGCTCAGTAAATGCCAGCTCTGTTCTGTACAAAGCTTCCAAAGATTCATTTGCTTAGCTAAAGATGGGAATGTTTGTCTTGAAACCTCAGGGAACCAGTGCAGGATTAACTTGAATTCAGAGAAATGTGTGCACAGCCAATGCTGTCTGACTCTTACCAAGTCACTGGAGACCACTGGTTCTAGTAGACAGAAAAGGGTCAAGACAGATGTTAAAAACCACCCTCTACTCTTAAAGTGAGAAGCTAATGGTCTTAGTTACTGTCTATTGTTGTGATAATACACCGTGACAAGGGCAATTTTTAGAAGAAAGAGTTTACTGGAGCTTACATTTTAGAAGGTGAGTCCGTGACCACCATGGCAGGGAGCACAGCAGCAGGCAGGCAGGCATGGTGACGGAGCAGTAGCTGAGAATTTACATGCTGATCCACAAGCATGAGGCAGAGAGATGGATGGGGAAGGTGGGGGCTTTTTGAAACCCCAGTGGCATACTTCCTCCCACAAGGTCCTGCCTTCTGATCCTTCCCAAACAGTTCCATCAACTGGTAATTGAGAATTCAAATATTCCAGTAGATCTATGAGCACCATTCTCATTCAAATCACCACACTAACCAAGGACATCCACCAAAGAAATAAACTATAATTCTGAGTTTGGGCAGATTGATTTTCATTTTTGAAGCAAAGTTGTCCTATCAGTGAACAATAGGAAGGGTGGACAATAGGAAAATAAAGAAGGGGGCTAATGATGAGGCTAGAAATCTGGGTCTTCTGGGGGAAGCCTGCACTCAAATATCAAGGTCAACAAAAGCACTGTCTCTAGCTTAGTCTCGAGATGAGATGCTCTTGAGGACAGAACAAATCCTGAGCATGATGCAAATGGCTGTGGCTTTGGCTGCATAAGAAATGCTGATCTAATATTCAAGAGATTTTTATTAAGAAATTTAATCCAAGTTTGGTGGAAAACAAGGACAAATGATTAACAATCAAACTGAAGGGTGAAAAAAACCCAAAAGTTTGAATAAAGGAAGAAAAATGAGGCAGAAACCTATTTAAAGAAGACTGGCTACATTATGACCTTCACACCCACATGAGCAGCTCTCAACAAGGATAGCAATTAGTGAGGCAGTGGGCTGGTGTTCTGTAAACCAATACCTTTCTTTCTGTGTACAGTATGGGTATATGTATACCGGCATAATGTTATGAAAGAATTCCTTGTCAAAACAGAATGGGTTTTACCTCAAAGCAAGGCCCCCAAATGAGGCAGCTAGCTTAGTCATGCATGTGTACATTGTATCATTTATTTTATGCATGAATCCAATTTGAGAGGAAGAAAGAAATGCTAAATGACCTTGAGAAGTTCGTAGAACTTGGGAGAAGCAGAATGTAAGAGGGACAGGGAGAGTGTGGAGCTATCTAAGGAGTAATTCTTCACTTGATACAGCTGGAGGGAGAATGTCAGGCCCTGAAAAGGCAGATGTGAGTCAAGGAACCAGCAAAGATGTTCTCTGATGGTTTTGGGAATCTTAGAGCAGCCGTGCACTCCTGGAGATAGGAGATCATTCTCTTCTCTGTGTATCTGTGTCCAGGTGCTCCTCTCCGCGTAGCTTTAGTTGCGAACATGGAACTGAAATGAGATGCTGTGGAGTAGAAGAATGTCCAGTTCTCTATAATTTGAGTCATGCTCATTATGATGTGGACTACAAAGTTGAGGGTGGTCTTAAGACGGCTCCTAGCTATCCCAGATCCCTGCCTCATGCTTCTAATTTTTAACTTTTTCTAATTTTTTGTCTACTTGATACTAAGGAAATTGGGTAAGAGGACGACTGTCTAGACACACATTGATGGCTTTGTCTACAAATGTAGGGTCACATCTGTGGCAATTTATTCTTAGAATTTAAACATGGAACTAGTAGGTGGAAAACACTAAGCAGTTAATCTTCATTAAGCCTAGTGACCACGGAATGAATGGAGGTCATTATCTGACACACACATGCCAACTTCTGTTCCCTTGCTGTTTGTCCAAGTAGACGTGCATCTAAGTTCTAACCTGTGAATAGATGAGGCCCAGTAATCGAGCCACAGGTAGCCATGTCTCAGGTAAGAGAGAGTTGACACGGGCACTCTGTGTCAATCTGTAGCCCACAACAGTTAAGGATGCTAGTCTGGCCTAAGACCAAACCCTCAGGAAAACTTTCCTGCAATCATTTTAGGGATCTTTTCAGAGACTCTAGGCAGCCAGCGATGAACAGGCCTCAGGATAGACAATGAGCCACCTGGGTCTGTGTTACACATCCACGAGGCAGGCGAAGGAAAGATTTGGCAGGAGAACCAAACAGTGTGCCTTTCAAGAGTAGTGCTACACACCTCCAAATTCCAGGAGACCTGGCTGTTGTGTGCTGGCTTGTTCGTGTGTCACGTGAGTGGTCATGTTTGGTCTTCCCTGCCATTAGCTATGGCCGTCATACACAGAACTCAGCACATTCTTTGCAGTAAGGGAAAAGCCTCCTCGCTGTGTGGGGTAGTACTTTTCCTGTCATCAGTTACTAAAACCACTCACTATTGAGGGGGTGGTGCTGAAGTTATGGAGGAATCCTCTATCCCCAGGCAGACAGACCTACGGCTTTGTTTGAGCTGACCGTCGCTGCTTCCGCCACAGGGCAGTAACTCTTCTCTGAAGGCAGACAGCGCTCAGGTAATTTCAGAGAGGGCAAAGGAGCAGAATTATAGGTTGTCTGGGAAGGGTTGAAGGATTAGACCTCTGGAGAGAAAAAGAAAAATGAATCATGTTGAAGAGTAACTACTTCTTAAGGTCAAAGTTGAAAAGTCTGTAACCAGTGTTTTTCTTTGACTTATTGCTGGGATAATTCATGCTCTTGGGTCTTAGATTAATTGATGATAAAGAATTACAAACATAGCAGATGAAATCATTTCAAGAAACAAAAAGACATTGATTCAAAACTCCACCTATCAGGAACTGAAAAGATCCATGAAGTACAGACGATTTGACTTTCCTTCTCTGAAGTAATTTCCTGTGTATTTTTCCATCCTGCACAGCTATGATGGGTTTGGTTTAGAACAGGAGCAGTGCACCGAGTTACAAAAATGAATTTACATGCAGTAAAAGGAAGAGCGGTGGAATAGCACTGGGGGAGAGCTTCGGTTTCTTTCCCTCCTTGGCTAGCTGTATACACTTTAATGCTTTGGTTTAGGGCCCTGCAGAAGACTTGGGGAGAAATGAGATGCTTTGGACACTACTTTCTAAGAAGGTGGTGGTGGACACCACCCTGGAGGTGACTGGACAGAAACAAACGTCAGGAGCTGTCTCGTGTCCACATGGGCAGCTAAGTGAGTTGGGTGGGAGTTAAGGTCATTTTTTTTTTTCTCCTCAGCAGCAAAAAATATTCTGGCTGAATTTTTAGCAGTCTACTTGGACTGATATTATGTCTGTTTGCTTCTCTAGAAACATTATGTTTGATGCTGAGAATACAAATATTTTTGTCAGATCAAAAAAGAGAATTTTTCTTCGTTCTTCCAGTAGTATGGGTATTTAGATCTTTATCTATAATCTGATTGAGTTGTACTGGGACCATCGAGTTGACACTGATACTTGGTAATGGGAAATTGAAAATGCAAATCTAGTTGATATTACACACAGAATTCTGAAAATACCAGTTTGATCTGGTGTAAATGAAAGCGTGATACAGAAATGAAGTTGAAACCCATGTTGTAAGAGGATGTTGCTGAGTCCTTGAGCAACTCGAACATTGTTCATTATTTTGAGGTGCTTACTGGATATCAGCTTAACTGAAGAACAGTGACTTCTTTGTGGGCCACTAGTCTTGGGCTCTTTTACCAACAGGACCTTCCTTCTCACATGGTAGGCATGATGGTCCTGTCAGTTTTGCTAGATCCGGACAATGAATTCCTTAAGTGACTCAGATTCTCCGCTATCTACCTTCTCAAAGCTGTTGCGCCTTCCAGTGTCAGATGGAAAAGTGCAGTGAGGATGTGTCTCCTTTCATCGGGCTGCTGCTATGGCCCTTTTAAAGTACAAATAGCAGAGGCAAAGTATAACTTTGGCCATGGCCAGGCAAATAGATGCTGCAGCAACCCTGGGTTCTAATGCAATTCCTCTGGTCCCTGCAAGGGACTTGAATGTTTGATCTGCTATCACCAACAACAGATGAAATTGAAAGAAATTATTCAGATAAAACTGAAGAAAAACAAAACCAATAAACTCCCTAAACCAAAATATTGGCTCTAATCAAGAAACAAGACTAAAATCCAAAAAACAAACAGCATAAATCATACCTTCTACCATAGATAATTTTATCAGTTATTTTGAGGGAAAAACAGCTTACATTTTTAATTTCTACAGTATTGCTCTATTACCTCAGTTATTTGCATTCCTTGTACCCATAGGACCTGTCTGGTATCTCCATCTTGAGGGCTAGAGGCCAAAGCACTATTTGTTAGAAGCTGCATAGTAGAGTCCCTATTCCCTTGTGGGAAGATCGTCTCTGGGGAAGGATACATCATAGTCATCCAACCCAGCTAGAATGAAGCAGCTAGATGATTACAGTGGTCTCACTCCACCTACAGGTTCAAGCCATGTGATCATATGTCCATTTGGAGAACCTGGTAGCAAAATTGTGTCAGTGAGGGCTCTATCTGGGTTTGTTATTCTATTGCAAGCCTTATTTCATCTTATTATAACCATCTTCTATGAATCTAATATCTGGCTCTGAGAGACTTGATTGACTCGCAAGTTATGTTTGTTGGAAGCTCATTGAGTTAAGCTCTCTATGCTTATTAGAGTTGATTGCTCATACGTACCTTCTGTGTGTGCAGCCTGAAGCCTCATGCCAGGCATAGAATGGTGTTTAAATAAATCATTTGATAACATGATTATTAAAGATTAAAAAGTAATTAAAATGACTGCCATGACAATCATTGCATCAACAACACGGAAGAGAGCCTGCTTCTTAAAGGCATAGAATCATGTGGCAAGGACTTGCAGCCACCTGGTGTTCTGAGATTTGTGCGAATGGGTAAGCTCTCTCTCTCTCAGAGTGGGGGATAATCTCATTTGGCTGCATGTGGGTCTTTAATTACGGCAAGGCTGTTGAATACACTCAATAGCCTCACCCCCTGCTCGTTCCCATTAATTTTGAAGTTGTAACCCAAGTCTGGAGCTGTTTCAATGCAACCCCGAGGTTACTTGAGTTTCCCATTTGTATTTCAGTAAATAATTGTGATTAGTAATTTCCCTCTGGAGCCCTTAGAGAATGGCAATTACATGAAGTTGCTTGGTTCTTTCATGCATACTCAAAGTTAGAAATAAGCACACACGACACTGGGAATGATAATTTCCAAGATATCTCTGTGCCTGTCAATAGCTCAGTTTCTCTCTTTGCCTTCTCAACATTCCCACTGCCCCTTTAAACTGCACAAACTTGGGAAAGCACTAATGTACACTCCTCAGCCCTAGAGAAAACACTCTTCTCGGGTCTCCTGCTAAGATGGAGAATTGCATTTTTCTCTGAGTATAAAAGCTAATGCTTGATATAATAATTTTTATTGTTTGACTTTTTTTGGATAAAAAAATATGTTGATATTTCTAAGGTAAACTATGCTGCAGTTTGCTAGGAGACAAGCTACAGTTTGGAAATGAATGAAATAAAGTGTTTTGTCTGAGTACCCATTTAGAAGACTATTCACATTCACAGCAGCTTTCGGGAAAGGCTATCATAATCGATAATGATGTACTGTTTGGTTCTCCTAAAACCAAGCCCTCTGTGAGAGGAAAACACAGTTTTCTGAGAAATCAATGGACATTAATTTTACAGAACCACAAGTCAAACATTACAAGTGGAAAGAAATAAAAATCTTCATACATCATCGTCACAGAAGCAGGGTCAGTGTTTAATTATGTAGCCTATTTTACCACCACAGAGAAATTCTAGAAGGTTCTGTGTTTTGGAATACAAATAGCACTATACAGTTTTGTAATGACTAAACTATGAACTGGTGCTGTAAACTCTGATAATTTAAGAAATAGCAAAGCATAATAGAGTGAGTAATAGGCAGTAAAGTAGGAAGGGTCTGAATTTGCTAATAAAAAAAAACCTGTCAAATCTTCACCACACAATTTAATAACCACAAGACATTGAGCAAGCCTTTTAATATCCATGAACTTCAGTTTCCTGATTTATCAAGTAGAGATCCCAGTATTTTACTCAGGTCACGGGGTTACTGGGAGGAAGATGAAATATTTACGGCGGTGCATATGGCTTTGACAACAAACATATCACTTCTTCCTTCACGTGTTACCTCCCTACTGTCCACTTTCCATGAATATCAGATGTACTCTGATGAACTCTCCAGGGCTAGCAGAGGTGAAGGTATCACCCCAAACTAAGAACCGTTTAGTATTTAATTATGTAAATTTCATATCACAATACAAACCCACTATCAGGGGAAACAGAGGTTTTTGTTTTGTTGTAAAGCATCTCTTACACCCTAACAGTTGTCCAGAATTAAAGCTCTCCAAAGCCAAATAGCTTGTGCTGAGACATGCTGCACATTTTATTCCGGTCTGAGAGCCACTTTGCAACACTTTGTACAGCAATTGGCTTTTGTCTCCCGCTTGTGATCTGTCCTCCATTTCTTTGTACATACTGGGAGTGAGGTGTGTCTGCCCCACTTACTCCACATCCCCAGTGCTTGGCCTAGTGCTTGATTCATCACAGCTTTCAGGAACTACTGTTGGCAAGAAAAAAGTATTGTAAATATAGTACAGCTTTGAAAATTCCTGGAGTAATGAGACCTATTTAACATGCTAGTTCAGTGTTTCTTAAGTGAATTTGAACATAGGAAATTTGCCCCTTGGGGCTGCCTCACAAAGTCGCCATCTGGAATACATCATGGGAAATGCTATATTAGCCCAGAAAAGACAGAGAAGCAGAGGTTAGAATTTTTATCTTTATGTAGGTGGTAACTGCATGAGCCGTTAACTCGTTAGCTTCTCCCAGGCCCTTCTCTCCTCTCCTCCATCCAGACTGCTATAGGCACCATTGCACAGAGGCATCTTCACCTGGTTTCTGGTTACATTTGGAGAAGGTGAGGTAATGCAGATCAAGAGGCAGAACCAAGAAGGCACAGCATGTCTTTCCTACTTCCTCTGCTTTGACACCTAGAGTGCTCTGGCGTGGCTGTATGCTTCCATGGTGATTGATTTTCCCCCATGCCTCCCTTCCACTCTTCCTGCTCTCTCCACAGAATGTCCTTTCCCATCAGGTCTTAGGTTGATAATGACTTCCCCCTAACACAGTCCTGGGATACTCAGCTTCTGCTGGATGTGTCTTTGGCATCCAAAGCATCTGCAGAGACTCCTTCTATTTCAATGTTTTTCAGGAGCCCCATGGAAATACGCCTTCTATGAGTCTTCTGACTGCCTTTTCCATGACTCTCAACCAGGGATGTACACTCTGCAGGAAATGGCCATCAAAAACCTCAATTCTGGGTTTTATTTTTGATAGAAGTTTTATGAATTCCCTGAATTTCAACTACATTTATGCCAGTTTGTAAACAAAAGGAGACCTCAGACTCAAAGTAAAACATTCTTGTGAGCATGTACTTTTCTGGTTCACAATGGAGAAGTGATTCGTGTTTTATCTATTCCTCAGACAAGATTTGGGGATTCAAAGAAAATATGAACTTATTCCCCAGAGTCATCAATCCACATCTTAATGTAGTTCTGGACATGGTGAACACTCATTGCACATTAATTCAATTCGTGTATTCATTTAGGTGATGGCCACAGCTGCTGAGGGGAGATGAAGTGGAGGCACCCAGCCATTAGCTTCAGGCTAAAGAACATTTAGCATCTCTGTGAAGAAATGTAATGAAGGATACATTTGTATATAAAAAAAAGAACGCAAATCCCCGGGTGTAATGCTTAGCCACTTCCTGTGGTCTGAAGATCAGGCTAATCTAGTTACTATTTATTTTTACAGACCTAGCAACAGTTAGGATCTTTGTAAGGGGTGCAGAATAATGTCTAATACTGCATAACAGCACATGTCCTGTGGGGTGATTATGGTATTGTATGAGAAAATTATTATTATTTTAAACAGCTTTAGTAGTTTTTCTGCTTCAGAAACCAATGCACATACAGAAAATAATGTTGTAAAATAAAATTCCCTAGGATCTATGGGTAGGAAAGTTCCCACTCTGGTGTGGTTAAACATATGGGTGCCTTGTAGAGGTTCCCAGGGGATCTCCTGAGCAATCGAAGTCTACACCAAGGGGAACAATAGACATAAGCTTGATGCTGCAAGCAAGTCCCCAAGCTGGTCCTATAACAACGGGCTAGGCTCATCTCAGGGAGTCTCCAACAGCATCAGTAAAAATCCTTGAGGATTGGCTAGAGTTATGATCTTTCCCATCAAAGATTCTGAGAGGAGGAAAGCCAACCTTTTGTTTGGGGCTTTTGCTCATTCCTTTATTCCATTTCTCCTTGGCAGCATTCCCAACAGCTCAGAAAATATTTTGTGGGATAAATTGGTTGCTTTTTAGTTGTGTGGGCCTTTGATATGGATTGGGTGTTTTCTCTCTGTGGAACTTGTTCATAGGATTTTAGGCTAAACCTGTTTAGGCAGCTGAACTTGTGATGAAAATAATAACAGCCCAGCTCTCCTGGTCCATCTTATAATTATTTCTTTTAATAATCATTTGTTTATGTGATTATCTTCTCACAGTATTAGTTCCTTGAAAGCTGTCCTCTAATCTTGATCTTGTCCTAGGAACTGATGCTTTTCTGGATGTCTGAGTGTAGACATGACCCAGGGGAAGCCTCAACCTCCCTTGTTATCTCCTAGGAAAAAGTGGTTTTGGAATACACGTAGCATTCCCAATACCCAAGTGGTTCAGCTTAAACACCATCTTTAGGACATTGGCAGTCAAAGTTAAGCTTTACCCAGCCTAGTCCACAATGACCACAGTTACTTCTTCCTACCAAATTTAGGATAGTGGTTGACACTGTCCTCACTCTATATTTACATTCTATATTCCTAGCCCTTTTATCCACTCAGCATTCTCTGCTTCAGTCTAGGGAGTTTTTGGAAACTTTGGACATTACAATCAAAGAATCTGAAAGCTCTTATTTCTAGCCATGGCATCTGTGCTTTGTGTGAATCAATAGTTAATTCCAGGAGTTTTTCACCTAGCAAACTATGAAAGGCAGAGAGAAGGAGCTGAAGGTAGACTTGCTTTTCATCTTTACTAGGATCTTAAAGATTCTGTGGATAAGCTTTGAAGAGAGTATACACTCAGGCTGCCCTTCCCTTGTGCTCCCTACACTGGTTTGTGTATCTAACACAGCATCCCTCGCCATTGAAAAAAACGGGGTTGATTGTGGCAGATTACAGGGGATGACCATAAACTCACACAAGCATCAGCTTTAATCACAGCAGCTGTGCTGGGTGCATGATATTTACTAGAGCACACCGACACAGCCACCCACGTACAGGCACGAGCTTGTGCATGTGCCCTTCCAGTTGCAACCAGAAGTAGGTTCAAAACTAGTTTCCTTTCCCCTGAGAGGGATAACCGTATCTCCTCAAAGTCCTGGCCCAGTGCTCTGTCATTGTCTGGCACAAGATAATCTGTAGAACTTTTGTTCTTGTGGTCTTGCACAGAACAGCATATTAATCTACAGTAGCCATGTTCTTTTGTCTGCTCATTCTACTCTTTTTTGTACTGCTGATCCGAGATCCGAGAAGCTAAGAGCAGCCATCCCAGACTGCAGCTCCCTCCATGCAAATGGCAGGGAGGTACCAGCGGAGTCAACTCCTAGGCTCTAAAAGGAAGGCTGCTTCCGAGAACACAGAGGTGTTCTAGGGGGAAGTGAAGAAGCTATTTCTGCCTGGTGGTGGACAGGGTGAGAAGACACCAAACAGTAGAACAGGAATCCTAGTCTAGACAATGAAGGAAATGAATACTTCCATCTCTCTTTCCTTTTCTGTAAACCACCATAAACAACAGCTTCTGAAACCTAATGCCAAACTCAGGTTTGGGATTCCCTAACGTGAAAAGTATTGAACTCACTTCTCTGCCTCCAAGCTTGTGCCTTTTGTGTTTTTCATGGATCATAATGTTTACTAGGAAGACCATATTCTCTAGTTCCCATTCCCGCTTATGGTCTCTTGGGGAATCTTATTTTTACAGCACCAGGGACTGTAGACATTCCAAATCTGGAATTTCCCAGCCCTCAACAGAGTAAGCCATCTTTAATGTTTCTTAAATACAGTGTTGGAGCATTTAATTATATTATACAAAATTGGTAAACAGCCATTTCAAGACATGGGGTGATTAAAACAGATCCACAAGGTGTGGTGTTTATTAGTGTATTCTCAGAACCAAGGGAGATAGGATGCCAGCTCTTGCAGTTGAAGGGTGAGCAGCACCCAGAAAATGATGGCACAGATGATGCCTGGTGCTGAAGTCGCAAAGATGGTTTCTTGTAAAATCAGCTGGTCCCCCGAGGGACTGGCTGAAAGATGAACATCTAAAATAAACTCTCTCTCTTTTTTATTTCTCTTCCCATCTCTGATCCAGTCCCCTACATGCTCTTTAACTAGATGGTTTGCTCTTATTTAGAAGCATGTTAGATGTCTCGTCAGTTGGAAGAGCTGCTGGGAGAGGAACCCAGAGCTATATGAAGATGGTCTGGGACGAGGAGCTGGATTGTAAATGAAAGATGATGGCTGGAAAATCTGAAAATGAGGCACTACCCTTCTAAGATGCTACCATCATGTGTCAGAAGGAGATCCCTGGCCACTGTGCGCCTTATGTACAATGTTCAACACAAGCTACTATTATAAGTTGTGTCTGGGCATTTGTAAATAAAAGCTGCCGAGCACAGTGTATTCTAAGACTCTTCTCTCATTCCTGTTTCTGTTCGTGTGTTCCCCCTTATCTGTCTGTCCTCTCCTATTCTTAAAAAATTGAGAGTGAAGACACTTACATACTTGATACCAGATAACTTATGAAATCTGTCCTGATTACAGACATGTGTCTCTAACAAAAACGCCATTGATCCAGAGGTTCTTTGGCAGAGATTCAGTTGAACCCAGTTTAAAAACCTTTTAGAGTTCCACTTGTATCTTTAGATCTTTTCCTCCGTGTTTAGCCACTGTGGGTATTACATGTAGGGCTTCCGTATGTTTGATCATAGGCATACGATTTCAAATTACCCCGGTAAAGTAAAAATGGATACTCTTGTCTCAGAATGCTCGTGGCAGTTCTAAAATGGAATACTCTACATAGAAATTTAACTTATAGAAACTAATTAGAGTGTAAGTCTAAATTTAGGTGATTTCTTAGGAATGACTTTGTCCTTTGTATCTGTTCTCCTAATGTGAATAGCTCTTTTTTATCTTTGGTGATGAAAGAGAAAGGCATTGTCTTGGGTTCTATATCCTAAGGCCTTGGCTCTCAGAGTCATTTGTATACCTTTCAGAAACTACACACACACACACACACACACACACACACACACACACACACACACACTTTGTTTTTTGACAACTTCATACATATGGAGAGTGCCTTCTGATTGGTTACCCTCACCTGTGTTATCTCCCTCTTACCCACGCTCCTTCCTACAAGTACCTTTCCCTCATCTATATCTTTGTGTGTGTATGACTCACTGAGTTTAACCAGGGCCGTCTGTGTGACTGTGCGTAGGGAACGGTCATCGGAACTTGGTGGGTTCATCAGTGGGTACACAACTGAAGAGAATGTCTGACCACCCGCTGGAGTCCATCAGTAGTGCATAGTTCATCAGGGAAGAGTAGGTAATGATGGCCTCTCCCTAATCTCTGATTAATTGCTGACATGCCCAGTCTTGTTCAGACCTAATGCATGTAGCCACTACACCTATGAGGTAATGCTTGCATTGACTGTGTCATGTGGAGAAGATGGCATTTCATAATCCTTCTCCTTATCTTCTGGCTCTTACATTCTTTCCACCTTCTCTTCTGCATTGTTACTGAGCCTTAATGGGATGTACTAATGCTATCTTCAGGGCTGGCTGAGCACTAGACCATCTTATTCTTAGCACCTAGAATAGTGATACATCTCTGCACTCACCACCATTCCTTGTGAAGAGAAATTTCTCTGATTAAGACTGAGAGTAGCATTCCTTTGCCTATGGGTATGAACATTAAGTATTTAGAAGGCAGCTTGGCCTTGTATCAGTTCAGGTAACCAGTAATATTAAGTTCCCTCTTTTGCATATAACCCCTTCAGCCAGGGTTTTTAACCAGGTTTAGTTTGTATCAGACATAAATTCCCTCTTGTGGAATGGGCCTCAAAACCTATCAGAGAGCACTGATTATTATCCCCGATAACAGTCATGCTGGTATTACACAGATGGGCACATATTGCCTCCCAGGTTAGTTTTACAGTTCATGGAGTTCTCAGCTGAGTAGGAGTGATTCCCCCTGACCCCAGTGGCCTGCACTGCACTTCCCAGCACTATGAAACTGGACCAGCAGGGAAGCAGCTTACAGCTTAGTTCCAATTTGCTTCTCTATATTGTGTCCCATGGTGCATGGTGTCTTCAGTAATAGGGGTTTGTCATCTAGTTCTGGTGGACAACCAAGAGGAATGGTGAGAAATTATATATTAGTTGGAGCCTGTGAGGCTTTCCTGACCAACAGCTCACAAGGAGTTATCTCCCATCTGCTAGTGAGATACGCGTTTAATAAGCCATGGCTGTTGGGCGTAGCATTATTTAACCATGCAGGTTATTATCTTATAACTAAGTATTTTTCAGATGGCTCATCAAGCAGTAGGTTTTCCTATGGCTTTTTCACATGCTCGTCATGTTAGTTAATCCTTACTCCACACCCCCCTCTTCCATCTCCCTAACCCTGTTCTGCTTACACTTGCTCGGTATTTTTTTTTCTGTGTTTCCTGTCACTGATATCTGCTGCTACCCATTCCTTGAGGCATCCCCTCAATTGCCTTTTTCTAGTTCCCAGGCTGTCTACAAAGGATGCTGAATAAAGCACACAAATCTAATGGGTCCACCTGTAAAAAAGACTACGTAGTGTTTGTGTTTCTGAGCCTGAGTTACTTCATTTGGTTTATTTTTTTCCAGTTCCATCCATTTATCTTCAATTTTCAAAGTTTCATTTCTTCCTTACAACTGAATAAAATCCACTGGGCATGTGCACTACATTTTTTCCCTCATCAGTCCATTTGGTGGCCATCTAGGCTGATTCTATTTCTAGCTTTTATGAATAGAGCAGCAATAAACACGGCTGAGCAAATATCTCTGTAGTCAGATATAAAGTCCTTTGGGTGTCAGGGTGGTGGATCTGAATCAGATGATAGCTCTGTTTTTAGCTTTCTGAGGTGCTTCCACACTGATTTCTTCAGTGAGATTATATTGAATGTACAGATTGATTTCGGTAGGATGAATGTTTTTGCCATGTTGTTTCTACCAATTTATGAGCTTGGTGGGTCTTTCTATCTTCTAGAGTTTCCTTCAGTTTTTTTTCTTCAGTATTTTATGATTTTAAATTGTTTTCTTGTTTAAATTTATTCCAAGTTTTCTCTCATTCCTCCTCCTCCTCCTCCTCCTCCTCCTCCTCCTCCTCCCGCCTCCTCCTCCTTCTTGATATTCTGAACAGACTTATTTCTCTAATTTCTTTATGACTATGTTTGTTATTAGCATACAAGAAAACTACTGACTTCTGTGTGCTATTTTTGTATCCTGCCATATCAACTCTCAGAGGTGTTTTGGGAACTTTATAGACTCTCTTGTGTGTAGACTTGAATCATCTTCAAATACGGGTACTTTGACTTCTTCTGTTTGAATCCTTTATGTGCTTCTATCATCTGAACACCATGGTTAAGGCTTCAATATTACATAGGACTGAGGAGAGTAGAAATGCTTGTCTTGTTCCTGCTTTAGCAGAAATGTGTAGCATGAATTTTAAAAGTTCTTATTAATAAAAATAAACGCTGGGCCAGGCTTTGGGGTGAGTGCTAGAAGATCAGAGAAGCAGAACAAGCCATAGCTAACCTCATCTTGCCAATTCCTCAATTGATCTTGTTTCCTCAAACTGGAAGCCTTTGAGTCCTCATCCAAATGGATCTCAGCTGAACCTATGCTAAAAGCCTAAAAGCTTAACCAGCTCTAGTTCCTGGCCCTCACGCCTTTTATATCTTTCTGCTTCCTGCCATCACTGCCTGGGATTAATGGTGTGTGTCACCATGCCTGGCTGTTTCCAGTGTGGCTTTGAACTCATGGAGATGGGGATGGATCTCTGCCTCCAGAATGCTAGGATTAAAGGTGTGTGCCACCATTTTCTGGCCTCTATGTCTATCTAGTGGCTGTTCTGTTCTCTGACCCCAGATAAGTTTATTAGGGTGGACAATATATTGGGAAACATAATATCACCACAGAAATGCTTCCAGTTTTTCTCCATTTAGGAAGATGTTGGCTGTAGATTTGTTATAAACAGCTTTTTTTAAAATGTTGAGATAGGTTCCCTCTATTTCTTGTCTATCATGAAGGAATTAGATTTTTGTCAAAGGCCCTTTCTGCATCTAGCGAGCTGATCCTGTGGTTTCTGTCCTTGAGGCTGTTAAGAGCGTCTCGACATGCTTATTCATCTCAGGACTAGAGGACTTGATTTGCTACATGAAGTTTAACTAAGAATGAAGTCAACCCAGTGAAATCAGAGGCAGGAGGAAAGGAATTCTGTCCCTTTTCTGGGGAGATACATGAACAAACACTACTGACCCCAAATATGGCGTCATGGCAGACCAAAGAAATGATTCCACTCAAGGCTAGCTTGGTCAATCAGTGACTTTATTGGGGTTACTTATAGGAGCATTGATGAGAAGTTACTTACAAGAACATGGGTGACTCAAAGGCAGATGCATCATTGAAAGGTCCCCTCCAGAGTGGTGACAACTCACTAAAGCTGCATCTCTGAGTTCCCTGGCCAACTTGTAGGCAACTCCATCCGGAGCGGTCTCCCCCTCCTCTTTTATAGAACCTTGGGGGGTGGCACTTGAGTCTTGTAGCTTTCTCAGTTTCCTGAGTCTTGTGGACCTCACCTCCCTCCTCTTCCCAGGAGGGAATGTTTCAACTTGGAGGCAGGAGCCAGACAAGAGAACAGCAGAGCAAACATGGGCTTGGGCAGCACTGAGTCCTTGAGGTATTTATACCCAAGCTTTTAAAGTGTAAGGGCCTTTGCAAGTATGAGGGACAATGGGTTCCCTTTCTCTTTGTCACAATATTCAAAAGACCTAAAACACGAACACAAAATGCCAGTTAAAAGCCTCATAAATGTTACCTTAAACACAAGCACATCCCACCAACCCACAAGTAAAAATGTGATGCATGGATGTTAATGGATTATGAATGAGAGAGGTTAGATTCTGGTTATATGGAAGGTGGGGACAAGAAAGCAAGATGTTTCCAGCTACCTTCTGTCCAGCTCTCTCTCACCTCCTGAAAGAAGTCCCTGGCAGTCTTTGCTCCTGGTCATACAGCCACACCACTCCTACCACTTTTTATAAAGAGTTATTTGTCTCTGTCTCTCTAAGGCCATGGCACCACCACCAAGCTGCCTTGTGGGCTGGGGTCAGGGTTGCTTTGTGCTTTATCATTCCTTCCCTGAATTTGGACACTACCCTTAATATGAAAGTATAATTTAACAGTGTGTTTTGTTGGCTATACCCTTAGCTTTCAAGCTCAGATCCTCCTTGCTGGGCCCCCTGCCTGACCACAGGGGCAGAGGCCAGGCCAGCCATCCCAGCTTCTTTGGGCATATCTAGCCCTCTGAGCCAAGGCCTAGGAAAGAATTGCAATTTCTACTTTCTTTAGTTTAATACTCACCTCTCCAAACATTATTTCCTATACCCAAATAAACCTGTTCTCAAATTAGTAAATAGCACAAGTACCTCCTTCATGTGGCAAAATACTGCTCATAAAGTTTATTGGCTTTCTTCCTTGTCCCAACAGGATAAATCAACATGGTGACCAGCAATGTATCCAGTCCTCAAGAATGGCTCAAATGGGGTATGTCCTGTCTATTCCTGTTGAATTTCCCTTGCCAATGCCTCTTCTCACAAGACTTAAAGGTGACTCCTTAATATATAGGCTGCCTGGTTAACACACACTTCTGAACACTATCTAGAATTCAGTTCAAATTCAGGCTCTGCTGCTGAGGAGCTCTGTGGCTCATTGAAAGTACCCTTAACACTTACAGCCTTGTCTTTTGGGGTTTTTTTTGTTTTTTGTTTTTGTTTTGTTTTTGTTTTTGTTTTTCAAATGTAAACCACTGGCAGACATAGTATTCACCTTAGGCAGGACAAAAGAGAAACTGAGGCAGTGCACAGGAAGTGCTTGGCCCAGTGCCTGGCTTTTAAGGTCTTTATAATGTTTTCTTCTGCTCTTGACTTACACATTCTCAAGGCCTCGGGGAGGTGAGCCACTTTTGTAAGAAAAGAATATATCCAGACCTCCCAAAAAACAAAGCAATTACAAAGTGCAGGATATTGCCTGCCTGATAAAACCCAAGCTTTCTAAGCCATAAAATGGAGAGAGCCCTGGTGTCTATTAGGACAAGTCTCTCATTAGGCTCAATCTCTTGGAGTTCCTAGAAGAGTCAGCACCCAGGCCAAAGGACGTGTTTAGGTCAAAGGGGGCTTCAGAGTTTGCGCAAAGGAACCATGGTAGGAACTTGCTTTGCATGAGAGTAAAGGGTCCTTTTAATAATTCTTCCAAATCAAGAAAACTACCTCCTCCAAAGATTACAGCAATCTTCTACCTCCTGAGAAATGTATTCTTTCTTGTAATTTTAAGGTGTTCTTCCCATCTCTGTCCATCCCAGTTTTCAGTTCTTGCTAAGTGTTTATATTCATCATACTCAAATCATTGTTAGTGTGCAAGAACCAGCCTTCTTTTGGTTGGCAGGGTGGAGAGAGTTTTATGGATGAACACATCTATCATTTGCTGACTCAGTAGTTCTCTGGGAGATGATAGACTTGTAGTTCCCAGGAATAAAGTGGGGGCCACGTTTGCACTCCTGAGGCCTCCAGTCTAGCAGGTAGGCAGTGCTGAGTAAGTGTGTGAATAGAAGGTGCATGAAATCAAAAGCAAATTGCTGTGGGGGAGGAGAGGGCATGGGGTCAGGGGAGGTTCAAATGTGACAGTCAAAGGCTCCCTGAGAAGGACACATTCAGTCAGTCCCTGCAATATTAGAAAGAGCCAAGAAGACACAGTGTGTTCTCAGGTGGGGAAGAGACTCAGTGTTTTCAAGCAATATGAAGGGAAGTCAGGTGTAGAAACAGGCTCAGCTGGTGTGATGAGATCCACACAGTGTGTGATCTGCCTGGGAGGCAGGAGAAACAGTCCATGCTGGAATATACTGGAGGGACCGAGGGAAGGGGTTAGGAATGACTCCTAAGTCCCTGACTTATGCCTCTGGGTGGGTAACCTCTCCATTCACTGAGCTGGAGTAGACTTGGGGGGGGGGAACGTCTCCAGGAAAAGTTGTAAAAATCAGATTTCAGTTTTAAACATAACTACTTTGAGAGCCATCCAAGATTTCTACATACAAATACCACATAAGAAGGTGAATGTTCCAGAGAGGAATTCATGGCCTGGAGATATATTTGGGAAATACCAGCATGAGAGTGAGTGGTACTTAAAGCTATGCAATGGGATGAGACCATCTAGAGACAAGGCAGGGAAGAAACTCAGTATTAAACTGTGGAAAGCCCAATAATGAATGGCGAAGTAATAGGAGAAGTAAATGACACTGTGGATGAAAAAGGAAAATGTCCCTAATAACCTTATACCAAAGGGAGAGGGCTGAGTGGTGAGGGACATAGAAGAAAATCAGAAAAGCAAGCCTTGGGTTTTGTTGCAAAGAAAAGAACCAGCAATATGCTTTCCTCATCCACTACTAAGCTTATATTTGAGAGTCTCATAGCAAAAGCCCATTTAAACAGATGTTACGGTTTGAATCTGATGTCTACCACAGGCCCATGGTCAGAGTGCTGATTTCCTTTGTCCTGGCATGATTTTGAGGCAGCAGAATCTTTAGGAGGTGGAACCTAGATGGTAGTAGTAGGCCACTAGAGACCGGCCTTTCAAGGTTACAGCTCCTGGCCTGGCTTTCCACTTCCTTCCCACCACGATGTGAGGAGTCTCTGACATTCAGCCCACTTCTGCAAGCTCTGCTCTCCCCACCCCCTAGACATGAGAGACTGAAACTCTGAGACAAAGTCACTGTGTAAGGAATTATGGTCATAGAAGTGGAAACATAAATGATACAGAAATCACGCATATGGAAGTTTACATAACACAAGTGCCTTTAGAAATAAAGACCCAAAGAACAAAGGAAAGCCATTTTTGTGCTAGGCTTAATAAAAGGGTGGATGGTCATGAAGAAAGAAAAGTGGCTAGGGCAAAGAGAGGCTGACGCAATGGTGACACACTGGAGGGAAA
>CABHPR010136234.1:29641-58832 GCA_902168415.1 Peromyscus melanophrys
CTCTATCTCATAGAACCACTAGTATTCAAACACAAGGGCTCAGTTGCAGTGACTTCACTTAATCCTAATGTACTCCTGGAAGCCACACCACATCTCTATACACCGTTGTTGGATCAAGTTTTCATCCCCTCAGTACCTCACAATGAGGATTAGGTTCTAACACCCAAACCACATTAGCGCAAATGCCTTTTAGAAGAAGAAGAAAAAATCAAGACTATAATAAATAATCTAATATTTTGTAGTACCTCTGAGGCAATGTCTAATTTGTGTGCGTGTGTGTGCATGTGTATGTGGGGGGAACCAGACATAGTGGAATTTTGCTTTATCTTTGATGTGAGGCTTAAACCTAAGAGTCAATTAACTGTTGGTTACATAGCTGTGTAGTTATTAGGTATTTAGGCTCATTTTAGTGGTTATGGTATGCCAAAGAGTTTCAATACTCTTTGTTCACCAGAAGTATAAAACTGTGTTGGGGAAACAAAATGATCTCAAACAGCAATTAGCGACAAGACAATGTGATAATTAAGTGTATTTTATAGTGACAAAAATGTGCTCAGGAGTCAAGTGTAGAGAAAGGGAGACAGCAGAAGGAGGTGTTAATTGCATGGGATACAGTAGGTAGGAAGAAGTCCTTCCAGAGGCTCCTCTGACGCTTCTGTGTGGGGGAAACCACTCAGGAGACGCTTTAGAGCAGCATTTAAAACCCCTGCTTCTGGTTGTGTCGCATCACTCTGACTGTGGTTTATGATTCTTGATATTATAGTCTCTGAGCTAGCTTTAGTAACCGAGGTAAAAAGGAACATAGCAGGAGTGCTGGCAAAGTGTGCTGCACTGAGGAGTTGAACTGAGTTAAATTAAGGCAGGACTAATATAGGACTCAATGGACTAGACTGCAGATCAACTACAGATCTTCTTGACCCCTATGAAATTACAAGGGGTTAAGGAGCCCTGTGTCAGGACTCATTGTCAAAGACTTAATGTTAATGCAAAGGATGCTCTCAGCATCCTTATCATTTAGGAAACTGAGGGTTTTAGAAGCCCCATGTCGGAAACCAAGAGCAGAGTTTTTTTTTATTATGCCATTGGGTCTGACACTGAGATGTCATTGGTCTTCTCTAAACTATATAAAAGGGAGAGGGGGGACTTGCTTAAGCCTTCACAAGGCAGTTTTTAATCCCATAGGTTTGGCTCACTCTTCCCTCTTAAAAATGTTTCCTTGCTTTTCTTAAAATGTCTAGCAATGTTCACAAAGACTAATGACAGTTTGCCTTTAAAAAGAATAGATTTACTGGGCGGTGGTGGCTCATGCCTTTAATCCCAGCACTCAGAGGCAGAGTAGGTGGATTCCTGAGTTCGAGACTAGCTTGGTCTACAGAGCAAGTTCCAGGACAGCCAGGGATACACAGAGGAACCCTGTCTCAAAAAACAAAAAACAAAAAAACAAAAAAAAGAGTAGACTCTACAACAGGATTTCATCTCCCGTCACTCATGTTCCTGAATTGAGTGGTGTGGAGCTGAGCTCTCCATTGTACCCTCTCAAAGGCCCACAGAGTGTTTACATTTCCTCATGAGTAATAAGGAGCTGTCTGTGGCTGTATTCACTGGGAAAGCTGGAGAAGGCAGAGATAGCTATATGAGTGGCACTGTATGAGGATTCCTTTTGCAGATTTCTCCTTAGTCAATGCCTAGTACCACCTACAGAGCCACTGAGAACTTCTCACTACATCTGGTCTCTTCTCATCTACTTGGCTATCTGCATATATGGAGGCTTAGTGGTAAGTGAAGGTTTATTATAAAGGTTCCAGTAGGAAGTCTGGAAAAGTCATAGTTAATCTTACATTTCTACTTTGTGAACTTGGTAGAAACAAAAGTGCTTATATGCATTGATTCATCAGACACTGTTAAACACGCTAATTATCTGATAGGCTGCCAGGTTGCACAGGAAAACTCTGAACCACATGGTGAGTGTCTTAGTTAGGGTTCTATTGCTGTGAAGAGACATCATGACTATGGCAATTCTTCTAAAGGAAAGCATTTCATTAGGGCTGGCTTACAGCTTTGGAGTTTTAGTCCATTATCATCATGGTGGCATGCTGTATTTGGAACAGCAGGCAGCAGGAAGAGAAAGTGAACCACTGGGCTAAGTTTGAGCTTCTGAAACCCCCCACCCCACCCCTAGTGACACATTTCTTCCAACAAGGCCACATCTCCATTAATGCTACTTCCAGTAAGTCTATGGGGACCATTTTCATTCAAACCACAATGGTGAGAAACATCGCTTCTGAACCATTGAGGGAAGGGGCTGCATTGTCTGAACAGAAGGCAAGATGAGATTTGATCCTGTACAGGCAGAAGTCTGAATGGCGAAGACAGACTAATTTCCTTACTCTTATGATATTTCAGACAGCAAATACATATAAGGTGACAGGGATGCCCCACACCAACCAATCTTCTAACTCTTCAATCAACAATTATGTTCTGTAATTCAGTTATGACACAAGCTAACTGCAGTTAGTTCAGACTCCAGAGAATAAAACTTCAGGAAACTTCTGCCATTTCAGATGCCAATTGCAAATCATGAGTTCCCAAGATACTCCTCATTTCTGTCTAACTTGGCTACAGACTGAAGGCTCTTATCACCCATGCTCAGATTTGATAATTTGCTATAATGACTCACAAATGCAGGCAAAGATTTTCTTATGTTTCCAGGTTGTTAGAAAGGCTATAACAAGGGAATTAAAGGAACAGCTAGATAAAGAGGTGTACGGGGGGTGAGCAGAATGGGGGAGAGCATAGGAATTTTCTTCTTAAGGAGTTGTAATGTGTTTCATGAAGCTAGAAGCTCTTTGAGCTTTCTGTGTTAAGAATGTTTATCTAGGCTTCATCATGTAGACATGCCAGATATGACTTCAATAGTCAATCTTCCTCCCCTTTTTGGGGGAGTTGGGTAAGCTTTTAATTGTGGTCTTGTCTTTATAGCAACCAGCTACCATCCTTAAACTATCTGTAAGCCTACCCAGGATTGCCTCAATGCAACAGAAGGGGTCTTCTCAACCCCTAGGAAATTACAAGGGATTAAGAAGCCCTATGTCAGGACTCATTGTCAAAGACTTAAATATTAGTGCAAGGATGCTCTTAGCAACCTTATCACTTAGGAAACTGAGGGTTTTAGAAGCCTTGTACCAGGAACCAAGAGCAGACATTTTTCATTGCATCACTGGGTCTGACACTGGGGTGTATTTGGTTTTCTTGAAACTATGTAAAAGGGAGAGGTGATGTCAATACAAATTTTAAAGAGACAGTAGAATGTCAGAAGGGGATGATTATAGAAACAGGAGTCAAGAGGTATAGACTTGTGTATCCTAGCAAAGGACATGATGGGTATAGAAGACAGCTTGAGCGGCCGCACATTGGAACAGGTGTTTTGTGTACGTATATATACAACCCTGAATAAAGGAAAACATCATCCCATCTGGGTTATCCTTTACTTTTTTTGTATCAGTGCAGATATCCCTATCTTGTAAGATCCAAGAGCAATGATGAAGTCCTAGTATAGTAATCAAACTCACCCTCCTTCTGATGAAAGTGTGTTGTAAGAAGATACATTTTATTTAGAAAATTTGGGGAGCACAAATGCCATAACATTACAGAAAGTGGGCATTTCTGATTTGTTGAAAGTCTTCTATAGAAGATGACAGAGTGACAGACCTGCTGCCATAGAGTGGGCATTTTTCTGGTCTGATTGCAGAATGTCCTGAAGACAATGACAACTCAGCAAACAAAGGTATAAAACAGCCAAGAATTCCAAAAATAACATTAGAGGAAATAAAGGAAAGAGAAATCATAAGGAGACATCTGTCCATTGGAGTTCATCACTGTTCTTAAACAAAGGCCACTTGGACCACTCAAGACATGTCTCTGGGATTTCAGTAACAACATGGGACATTTAGAGTGGTACTGTGCAGGTGTGCTTGTGAACATTTCTATCACATCATATCAACTATATGAAGTGAGCTGACAACCCCACACTTAAGTAATCAAATAAATATAAAAATGTAAGTGCTAACTTGAAGTTACAGGCTCCCACATTGTACTTTCAGAAATAAAAACATTAAGGTTGAGAATGATAGCATGTGCCTGGGATCCCAAGACTCAGAAAGGCGAGGAAGGAAGATTACAAATTCAAGGTCAGCCTGGGCTATATAAATGGAATTCCAGACTGGTCTGTGCTATGTAGGAAGATGATGCTTCAAAACATGTTATTTTTATTTTTTTTATGTTTGGACACAAATTAGTCTTTTGTTTTTATAAATCTTCAAACATTTTCACAGGTCCTTGGAAATCCTGAAGGCCTCAGCCTGTTGTGTCCATGGTACTCAGTGGATTAAGGATCATGGAACACTTTCTATGGCAGCTGACTTGTCTCCCTGCTCCTCATAAATATAGCAAAGTTTATGAAAGGAGATGATCCCAGGCCAGTATCAGATTCCATCACTGACATGAAACAAACCTTTTCCTTCCCAGATGAACTACAAAGTTATTTAATTTTAGTGAAAGAAATGTAATTTTCTCCCTAAAATATCCATAAAGAGATTGAATATTTTTTCATGTTATAACTAAATTGAACCAGAGGCTGTTTTTTTTTAATGCATTCAAGTATAAAGGCATTATCATTTGATTGAGTATATCTTATAAGAGTATGGAATCTGTCCTTTCTAATTGGTAGTTTGAAGGTAGTTTAAAAGAATGAAATATTGGCAAGGTCATAGGTCACAGTGAGAGAAAAGATGGATTTGCTTTACTTCTTCCACTAAGCAATTGTGTGGGTGTCATTTCATCTCTTGTCCTGTTTAAGACCTGGTTTCTTCCCTTGACTATTGAATGACTTGGGGGAGACAGTAAGCTCCAGTTAAGGGCCAGTAATATTTGAGAGGAAACAAGTTTATTTTTAGGAAGGATTTCCAAATGTGACCTAGGAAACAGTAACTCCAAAGAGCCTAGCAACTTCCAAAGTTGAGAAAACGGGACTGGCGGTCAGGATGCCAATGTGTTGGGTACACAATAGCTACGCAATGAGAAAACTCAAGATCTGAAGAAGATTTTTCTCAAGTATTTATCTGAGTATCAGCCGATGTACAGAAGCATGTAAGGAATCCACTTGTCACTGGAGTGTATCCTCTAAGAAGTCATGTCTTACCACCTTCATCCCCAAATCCATATACTGTTGGTACATGAGGAATCTCAGAGGTACTTGGAGTTGGCTGATGTCATACCCCTCTATTGACATTTTTAGCTTTATAGAAAATGGAAGTGAGGTCTAACCTCATACATGTGCCTTGTCTCATCATGTGATGCCTCCTGCCATGTTATAATGCAGCAAGAATGCCCTCATTAGAAACCAGGCAAATGCCACTGCCATGTTCCTGAACTTCCCAGTCTTCACAACTGTAAAACAAATGAACTAGTTTTAATAAATTATTTGGGTTTGGGTGTTTTGTTACAGCTTCAGAACAGGACATAAAATACGACTATAAGTTTGAAGGAAGAAAATCATCTGAAAGTACTGGAGGTCTGGGAAGAGTCTATTGCCACCAGCTTGACCTCATCATCAATGGATCATTGGGTATTCATGATGGGATTATCTCAATAGTAGGGGAAAAAGAGCCCCATACTAAATTCTGCTGTAGTCTTACCTTACAAAAGGTCTACTTGAAAGTAAGACCTAGCAGGTGTTAATTATTTCCAAGAAACTTTACCTCATCTCAGATCAATAATCAAGAATATTTATTTAAAGGCTCATAATATTCAACACTCCAACATCTCACCTCCCTTTCCCTGGACCTTCACCAACAATGCTGCTCGGTGTCAAGGCCCTCTACTTCCTTCTCCCCAGGCTACTCAAGACAGCACCTAACTTCATCAGGGCCTTATGCTGATTTCACTGCGGGTAGGGATCCCTCCTTTCTCCTCCCTAAGCTGTCCCACAGTCCTCCTGCACTCACAAGGACCACTAGGCAGGCTCCCCAGGCTGTACCAGCCCATGAAGTGCAATCCCCAAAAAGGATTAGAGGGAGCTTCACTCTTGGCTCTACCCCCTCAGTCCTGGGACCTGCTGAAGGCACCCAGCCCCTACAGACTACTCTCAAAAGAAAACTGACCTCCCCCGCTCACCTAATTAGGATCCCCCCAAAACCACTATCACTCATAAGACCTCCTGTCTGGGGACCCACACAGCTGATAAGAGACCAGGATCCATCAGGGCCATCAATTTAAGACTCCTCCATGTGGTGCAGCCAGTGCTCTGCCTTGGAATGCTGGCCTAATAAGCTAAAACTCTGTATCAGAAAAGTGTAGAGCGCAACCTAATCCAGATGTCTAGTTCTCATCTCGGTGATATAAGCAATATGAGAAACCAAGACAGTGTGTCTCTTTCAAAGATCACCAAACTCCATAATTGTTCCCAGTGAGAATAGCTTCGGTGAAACTCAAGACACAGAATTTAAAAAGAACAATTATAAACGTGCTCAATAGTGCAGGATATTCAAAGAAGGCATGAATAAACACTTGAATGAATTTAAAGAGGACAAAATTAAGCTAAAGTCCAAGAGGACAATTCAGGATATAAAAATGGAATGTGATAAAGAGGTGGAAATAGTGAAGAAAACCTAAATAGAAATGAAGCCGGAAATGAAAGTTTCAATAAGTCTAGTAAAAAGCTCATTGGAAAGCCTCACCAACAGAATGGACCATGTAGAGGACAGAATATCAGGGCTTGATGACAAGGTAGAGGAGTTAGATCATTCAAACAAAGAAAGCAATAAACGTCCAAAAACTCGTTATAGGGTATGTAGAAACTCTGGAATACCATAAAAAAGATCAATCTATAAATTATGGGTATAAAGGAAGGAGAAATCCAGATCAAAGACTAAGAGTACACCTTCAATAAAATCATGGAAGAAAAATTTCCTATTCTAGGGGAAAGCTGTCCATCTAAGTACAGGGGACACTCAGACCACTAAAGAGACAGGAGCACAAAAGAAACTCCCCATGCTGGATTGGTTAAAACAGTAAATACACACACCAAAGAAAGGGTTTTGCAAGCTGCAAGAGAGAAGGCCCAAGTCTAAAAGAAAGGCTGTTCCATCAGAATTACAAGTATTTCTCAATGGAAGCTCTAATGCCAGAAGAGCCTGGAGCAATGTGACTCCTGAAAGAACAGAGGTGCCAGAGCTGCATTGCAGACAAAACTATCCATCATAATTAAAGGAGAAAGAAAACTTTCCATGTTAAAAAAAACAAGCTAAAAGAATTTATGACTGTGAGACCAGCCCTCCCTGGAAGACGGGAAGGAATACTTGGGACTGAAGAGAAGGATAAACACCACCAAGAGGCTATGAGGGAAAAAGAAATGGTGGCAAGACAGGAGCTATGCAAAGTAGAACGGAGAAAACAAACCACAAAAATCCGCAAAATGGTAGCAGTTAGTAGACAGCTGTCAGTCATAACTCTAGGTATTAATGGCTTCATTTGATAGTCAACAGATACAAGATGGCTGCTTACATTAGAAAACAGGATCCATAGTTTGCTTGTCTAAAAGTAACATACCTCATCTTCAACAGTAAACATAGTCCTAGAATGAAAGAATGGAAAAAGAATTCAAGGAAAATGGGGCCAAACCAAACAGGCATCATTGTTCTAATGTCTGCAAAATAGACTCTAAAGCAAAATGAATCAGAAGAATGAAGAAGGGCACTTTGCTCTGGTCAAGGGAACAACACACCAGGTAGACATTGAAATTCTTAACCCAATATTCAGCACCCAACAAACTAAAATTAGAATTTATGATAACGGATAAGAAATTACCAGACATGCAAAGAAACAGGAAGAGAAAAATTAGTCAAGCAAAGCTGACCCCCAAACTGAACAAGTTGTGAATTTGTCAAAAAGGCACTAATCCAGTTACAACTATATTTTATGTCATAAAAATGGCAGGGATCTCCCGCTCCCCTAAGCTCTCTTTCCCTCGACCCTCGCCCTTCATTACCCCCACTCACTTCCAGGTTGTTCATGTAGATCTCATCCATTTCTCTGTCATTGAGCGATCCCTGTGTCTTTCTTGGGGTCCTGTTTTCTAGGTAGCCTCCCTGGAGTTGTGAGTAGCAGTCTAGTCATCCTTGCTCCACATCTAGTATCCTCCTATGAGTGGGTACATACCATGTTTGTCTTTCTGAGTCTGAGTTACCTCACTCAGGATGATTTTTTCTAGATCCATCCATTTGCCTGCAAACCTCATGATGTCATTGTTTTTCTCTGTTTTCCATTGTGTATATATACCACAGTTTATTTATCCATTCTTCAGTTAAAGGGCATCTAGGTTGTTTCCAGGTTCTGGCTATTACAAACAATGCTGATATGAACATAGCTGAGCAAGTGCCCTTGTGGTATGATTGAGTGTTCCTTGGGTATATACCCAAGAGTGGTATAGCTGGATCTTGGGGGAGATTGATTCCCAATTTTCTAAGAAAGCACCATATTGATTTCCAAAGTGGTTGTACAAGCTTGCATTCCCACCAGCAGTGGAGGAGAGTTCCCCTAGCTTCACATCCTCTCCAGCATAAGCTGTCTTCAGTGTTTTTGATCTTAGCCATTCTGACAGGTGTAAGGTGGTATCTCAGAGTCATTTTGATTTGTATTTCCCTGATGATTAGGGATGTTGAGCAATTCCTTTCAACCATTTCTTTCAGCCATTTGAGCTTCCTCTGTTGAGAATTCTCTGTTTAGTTCAATAGCCCATTTCTTAATTGGACTGTACCCCAGCTGGATCAAGAACGGAGAGGGAGAACAAGAAACAAGAGACCATGATAAATGAAGACCACATTCAAATAGGAAGAAGCAAAGTGCTAGAGAGGTCCACAGAAATCCACAAAGATACCTCCACAATAGACTACTGGCAATGGTCGAGCGACAGCCCGAAATGACCTACTCTGGTGATAGGATGGCCAAACACCCTAATTGTCATGCTAGAAACCTCATCCAATGACTGAGGAAACCGGATGCAGAGATCCATGGCCAGGCCTCAGGTGGAGGGAGCTCCAGGAGTCCAATTGACGAGAAAGAGGAGGGTTTGTATGAGCGAGAATTGTTGAGACCAAGATTGGAAAAAGCACAGGGACAATTAGCCAAATGAATGGAAACACATGAACTATGAACCAATAGCTGAGGAGCCCCCAACTGGATCAGGCCCGCTGGATAAGTGAGACAGTTGCTTGATCTGTTTGGGAGGCATCCAGGCAGTGGGACCGGGACCTGTCCTCAGTGCATGAGCTGGCTGTTTGGAACCTGGGGCTTATATGGGGACACTTGGCTCAGCCTGGGAGGAGGGGACTGGACCTGCCTGGACTGATTCTACCAGGTTGAACTCAATCCCCAGGGGAGTCTTTGCCCTGGAGGAGATGGGAATGGGGGGTGGGCTGGGGAGAAGGGGGGGAGGGGGAGAATAAGGGACTCCGTGGCTGATATGTAAAATTAAATTAAATTATAAAATTTAAAAAATGGCAGGGAAAAGATTGCTGGAAAAGTGAGAGATGAAAAGGATGGAAATCAAACTTGTAGACACAGAAACACAAACTTGAGGTATAAATACCCTGGGCCACATTAACGTCATATTGGACATTACCAGGGACAAGACATATGAGCCTGAAGACATAAAATAGAAATTATCTGAAGTGAAACCCAGATGCAAAGGCAATTAAAACAGTGAACAGATTCAGAGGGTTGTGGGAAAACTTCATGTCGCCAAAGGGTCAGGAGAGGAGACCAAAAATGGATTTGAAAAGACATTGGCTAAAATATGTCTAAATTATGTGAAAACTATAAGGCTGCAGATATCAGAAGTGGAAAGCCTTCAAAGCACAAGAAACAGAAATGCCACTGGGCCAAGGTACATAGTAATCACAATGTTCTAAGCTAGTGATGAAAGTGAAATCTTAGACCAGCCAGGGAAGGGCTGAGGGAGGGCAGCTTAGACAGTGCTGGCTGTGCAAGTATGATGCTCTGAGCTGGGTCCCCCAGAAGTCACATGAAGAAGCAGGACATAGTGGCTTGCATCTGTAATCCCAGCACTGTAGGAGTGGGGACAGATGGAGCTCAGGGGCGTCCTGGTCAGCCAACCTGAAGAATGGCAAGCTCTGGGTTCACTGAGAGATCCTGCATCAAGAACGAAGGTGGAGAACAGTAAAGGAAGACGCTCAGTGTCGATCTCAGGCACTATGTGCGCACATGCACACACAAATAAATATACCTATAAAAAATAAGGGGGGTAGCACGTGAGGAACACCATCTGAAGTTGACTCCTGGCCTCTACATGCATGTACACATGTGTAAGTGTACCTGCACCCACAGAACGACACTCAAACAGACCTATGCACGCATATGCAAATACACACAGAGGCAACAGCTAAAGGATTGTGATACATTATAATAACAAATGTAATGGACAAACATAAAAATGGTGGCAGATTTCTCACAGGAAATAATGAAAATGAGATGACCAGGAAAAAAAAATCAACAAATCCAAAAATGATAAAAGATCTAAAAGCCTAAATAAGAGAAAAATGCTTTCCAGAAACAGGACCTTACAAAAGACTGTTTTGGAGGTCTGAATAATTTTTTACCTGTCAACTGGGACTACAAGACATGAAATAGAGTCATAAGGCAGCAAGGAATGATACTGCATATAAATATAGATCTGCACAAGTGTAAGTCCCCACTATGATGTCTGAACAAGGACAATATCACCTAAGGATGCATTCTTGGGGCACATATCCATAGTGATGTGTAAATGCTTGTCAGTCCTGAACACAGAACTAATAACAGCTGTGGAGCCATGAAGCCAAAACGGATAGACCTGTGGGAGAACTGGATGAGCTCAGAGCTAGACTTTCACCATTCTTCACTCAATTATCAATAGATCATGTATGTAGAAAATCATCAAGATGTGAAAGGTATTTTTAAAATATTTATTTTTATTTGATGTATACCTATGACTGTCTGCATGTAAGGATGAGCATGCAGTGCCCATAGGGACAAGAAAAGGGTGTGAGATCCCATGGAACTAGAGTTACAGATTGTTGTGAGCTACCATATAGGTGCTAGGAACCAAGCCTGAGCATTCTGTAAAGCAACCCCTTGAACAATATTTCCAGTCCACTTGATATGATTGACATTTGTAGAACATTCCACTTATTTAGAGAACAATATACATTTTTCTTATGGGCACACAGAACATTTGTGAAGGTAGACTATTTTCTGTTCTACAAAGCGAATATCAGTAAATTTTGAAAGACTGGGTTGCCCGGAGATGGTGGTGCATGCCTTTAATCCAAACACCCAGGAGGCAGAGGCAGGTAGGTCTTGGAGTTTGAGGCCAGCCTGGTCTACAGAGCACGAATTCCAGGGCAGCCAGGGCTGTTATACAGAGAAACCTTGTCTCGAAAAAACAAAAATAAAACAAAAAACCAAACCAAACCAACCAAACAAAAAGATTCAAGTCATACACCATGTATATGAAGACATTTAAGAGGAAAACATGTAGACAATATTCAAACATTAAAGAGTAGCACACTTACTACATTTATTACCATGTATCAAAACAGAATTTAAAAAGAAAATTTACAAATATTATTGTTACTATTTTAAACAGGACTTCACTATATTCCATCCTGGCTTAAAATTCACTATGCAGCCTAGGCTAGCCCTGAATTTTCCTGCCTCCACCTCTAGGGTACTGGGATCCAAGTAGATTCTACAACAACTGGCTAGAAAGTGTTTTGAATCGACTGAAAACAAAACCACAGAACATCATGATGTCAGAACTCCACCAAAGCATCGACACCTTCTAGTCAGAAGAGAGAGCTCAAAGAGCTCACTCTTAATAAAAGAAAAAGAAGAGAGAACTATACCATGATGAGCAGGAGAAAGGCTTGGGACAACCAATTGTGTGACTTGGACAGGTATTGCTCTTGTCTCGCCACCTGGTTGCATCTCTTAGACGATGAGGATTATGAGAAACACCAGTGTTTCCCAAATGTTTTGTTTGTGCACAAGAATCCTGGCAGGAACGTGTTAGCAATGTTCCCTTCCAAGCTCCACTATAGGTCAAGGAATCCAAACTTGTGGATGGACCTGGAGGACCCGTGCATTTAAATGCAGAAGTGATGGTAGTTTCTTAAGTAGGATCAGTGTCCTACTTGATGGCATACTATTAGCACATGGGGTGGTGCCCTGGACTCTTGCCTGTGCTGGACTCCCTAACCCCCCTGTAAGTCATGTGGCTCTGGCATCATAGGAACCAGAGAGAGCTCGGATTTTTCTTACAGTATTATCCCTCATAAGTAGGGGACAGAATCTGACTGTGACCTTAGTTTGGCTCCTAGAGAGTCTAGCACTGTGGGAATGGAGGCTTGGAGGATGTGATTTAATTTGTTCATCTGCCTTTTATTCTGTCTATTTCTGTCCTGTAATTTATTTCTCTAATGCATAAATGGCTTGATCTATGCCTTTAAACCACCCGAACAAATTTATTCTGCTGTCTTTTCATACTATTGTCTGAAGTAAATTTCATTTGAAATGAATTACTATTTTAAGTCCTTTGTTTCCTGCTGTCCTTTGGGAGCTTAGAATATGTTTGTTTTGGAAGTTTGGTTTGCAGGCTCATTTCAAGCACCAGTTCCCAACTTTCCCTCCCCTCAAGAATTGAAAGTTTTTCTTTGCCTTGCCAGCTCTTCTACCCCAAACTAGGATGAGGCTCATAATTGACCTGGGGATATAGGGGTCCTAGAAGACACTGAGAATAATGACAATGGACTTAGTCTATCTCAGTTCCTGAAAGTCTTATTTTTTTAGTCCTTCTTCTCACTCTCCTGGCTTCATCTAAAGCCATAATCCCAGTATAGTGGAGACTCTGAGCACCATTTGCAGCCAACAGAAGCCTATTCATTCACTGGGCTTTGCTACAGGTCTCACTACATTTAGAATTCCTGGTCACCCAGGGCCCAAGCTCTTATCCTACTTACTTCCAGAGTTCACACAATGCACAATTTATGTTTTCCTTTTGTCTCTTGACCACAGAAATGTTTGTCTAATCCAGAGGTTGATGTGATCTTTCTGCCTTTAAAAAAAAAATTACATCTATCCATCAACGCAAACATCATAGCTCTCTTCTTACAGGGAATAGAAGATCAGATACTCAGATCATTTATTTTAGAGCCATTCTGTGTGATCACATTTAAATCACCCCCAATTCCATGTTCCAATGTGGAAGCAATTTCATAAAGTTTTTTTAATAGCTTTACAGAACAAAGAAAGTCATAAATCAAGGCAAGTTTAAAATGCATTGGTGAGTATACCAGAGAGGCGGGTACAGCAGGATGGGTAGGGTGGGGGAGTGGGGGGAGTGAGGGTCTTATATGTTAATAGATTCTAAGAGGGGTTTTATCTATTAGTCACAGGACATTAGTTCTGACACAGAGGTAAGAAAGGGCTAGAACTACCCCAAGACAAGGCAACTAGCTTTTTGGATTTGCAACATCCCAATTTCTTCACAGTACTGAAATTCTAGTCAGCCCTTGGATCTCTACAGACACAGATTCCTCTGAGGAGTTTTCATTCACACATTATTTCTACATGTTCGGGGCAGCGAGGTAAACTCACTGCCATTTGATCATTCTACGTGGCTTGAAAATTGAAAGAGGCAAATGAATGATGCTGCCCAAGCCCAGGAGAAAGATCTACGTGCCCTACCGTCACGTGCAGACTCCTTGTGGAAGATCCCTGCAGTGACTCTTATTTGTTCCTCCTCTCATTGATGCCTGAGCATGAAAGTCTTCCATTAATACCTGTGATGTGTGCCCCAGGTTGGTGCCTGTCCATTCGTTAGAATATGTGTGCATGTTCTATTCTCTGCTCCAAGAGAGAGACCATAGCTTGTCATTAAAGTATGACTCAGATGATATATTTTTTAGTATTAGCAAGACTCAATGAAAAATCAATTATCAGAGTAATTTATCCTGTATTTCCTTAACACCCCACATTTCCTTAATCATTCAAATGCTCTGTGCTGATTATTAAAAATACTTGAATGTTCAAAGATAACAAAATATAAGATTGAGCAGCTGCACACAGCGTACAAATGTGTACACATCTGACATTTTCAGGCGTTATTTTTCCTTTCTTTGTTCTCCGAAAGCAAGCACTAAATGGTCTTAAGACATTGTATGGCTGTCTACAGTTCATTTCTGTGGATATGTTGAGACAAAAATTCTTCCCTGAAAGGGGCCTCCAGCCCTGCCCATCAGGAAGTCAGCTACCTGTGACCAGAGGGCCTGAGTAAATTCTTGCTGGAAGCAGGTGTTAGCTCACCCCAGCTGGCTAAGAGCCTATAGGGCCTCAACCTTTGGGAAATAAAGAGGCAGCCTGTGTGGGGTCCTGTCTCCTCCCCCACAAAACCATTTGTTGCTGAAGATACACCCCCTCCAGAAATCTTTCAATGCTTTTCAAATTGTGGGCATACACAATGCACCTGACCTTGTTCAAAGACTGGGGCTGCGCTGCCCCAGGCAAGGAGTAAAGAAATACAGGGGGAAAAAAAAAAGACATCTCCTTCCAGGCCTTTGCACTTTGTTGTAGGGAAAGGCTCCCCCGTCTGTCAACCAAAACACTTATTAGTTCTCTTATTTTTCTTTTGCTCCAGTAAATTAACTAATGCACGACATCAGCTGTCCATGATATAGCAATAGGAATCTTGCCTTTGATAAGATGCAGATGGTGGGAAAATGCAAAACTTTGCAACCACTGTATTTGAAGTCATTGATTTACCTTTGAGAAGAAAGTTCTTTGTGCCCTTCGTTGAATAAGGAATGGACTCTGTGCAAAGCATGCTTTATTCCATAGAAAGAATAAAACCTATTGCAGGGTGGCATTTGCTCAAAAGGAACAGATGTCTGTAGGGTGTTCTCATCATGGTGGGGGTTGCTGGTGACAAGGTGTGACATCTGCAGAAGAAATACAAGCAAGCATTTAGCCATGCAAATGCTGACTTAAAACACAATAGAGGAAATGAAATCTTGCTCTTGCTGGAAGACACGGGACTCCCCTTACCTGATGATACCTGAATTTTAATGGTAACATGAGAAAGGAGAAGCAAACCCATGTGAGGGCACCACATACTCACACATACTGTTTTAGAGTGGCCAAGTCTGTTCTCAGAGGAAAATATGGTGTCCATTCCATGTATCTGTGTGAGAGAATGAGGGATACAGAACTAAAACATACTTTTGGAAGTGACTGAAGGTTATTCCTGTGCTCCGGTTTCCAGGCCTCGGTTTAGGCATACAAAACAGTCTATGGCGCCTCTTCATTCCATAACCCCTATGAGACTGACTTAAGTAGACAGATTTTTAAGAAAATTTGAATTAGGGGTAGCACACTAGGAAAGGCTTTAATTTCCCCACCCACCCCAAGTGAGTCCTCAAAAGTGAAGTGCATTAATGAATGAGTGTGAGAGCACTCAGTTTGCTTGAATAGATTTGCAAAACCATGAGATGCTAAAAATAGGACATTGTCAGTGGCAGGGTGCTAGGGCTGGGCCTGACTTCAGGGAAATAAAGGAACTGGAAATATTTAGTGAAGTCTCTTATCCCATGAGGGGGACAGATAAATGGAGGATACACAGAGCAGGTTGACTTGTATCCCCAAAACGTACGCTGAAGTCATGGCCTCTAATATTTCAGAAAGCGATGTTACTTGAAGACAGTTTGTAATTAGGTATGATGAGATCATACTGGTTTAAGTTGGACTCTAGTCAATGACTGAAGAGAAAACAGAGGAGACAAAAGACGCAGAGACCATGTGATAACAAGGGGGAGATCAGAATGAGGCACCTACCAGCTGAGGAACAGCCAAGATGATGGGCACAGATGCTGTAATTGAACACAGAAGGGACTCTCCCTCAGAGCAGGATGGAAGGACACTTGCATTTCAGACCTCCATCCTCCACAACATGAGAGAAGAGGGCTCGCTGTTTTAAGTCGTCTGATTGGTGGCTAGCCCCCAAAAGCTTATACAGGGTAAAACTCGTGTATTAGGCTTCTGATAAATGAATGGAGACCTCAGCCTCAGAATACAGATTTTCACAGGTCTAGCCACCTGCACTTAAAGCTTAAGCTTTTGAAGTACTAGGTGAGAAGTATCTGGGGCAGAGGGAGGCCATCATATTATCATGAATATGGGGTTTTTACAAAAAGGCACATTTATAAATGTACATCGACAATCAGGGCCATTGTGTTCATTGAACAAGAACAGGGTCCAGGAAATTAGAAGACAAAGAACTCTCGGGAATAAAAACAGGTCAGTAGGCACTTCCAAATTCTTATAAGGATTAGAAAATAAATTGGAGAAAATGTGTGGAAATTAAAATGTAGAAGTAGATGGAAATGGGAAAAAAAGGTGAGAAAATTAAGGAAAATATAATTGTTCTAAAATCTGAGCAGGCATCCATACAGTAAAAACAGAATGTAGGTGACAAGAAAATTTGAAACCAGCCACCAAACTGAACGTTTCCATACAGTAAAAACAAATCATGATGAATGAAAAATAAATAATAAACACCACTGCTGTGGTGGTTTTAAGATGTATTCGTATTTTTGGAGATTTCTATCAAAAGATAGAAGGTAGTAGTTTTCCTTGAATGAGTCAGTCCAGGCAGTGGTGACAGTGGGTGACTCCTGAACTGGATCCACAAAAGGCAGTCTGTCTGAGGTCTTGTACCTGTTCCTTTCCACCTTAGGATGCTTTCCCTGTTGACTAGCCACTGTACAGAGAAGTTGTTGTTGGAGGGTCAACAGTGACAATGTTACTCACCATCCTAAGGACCATGGCTCACACCTTTACAAAAACGTCAGGCAACAAGAGAAGAGCACGACACATTTGTTTAATGAAAGTGTTTTGGGCCACAGAGCCCTCAAAATGATGACCCAAAGACCGAGGGTAAACTGTCTGTTTACTTAGATTTAGTAAAGAACAAACAGCTGTGTTGAACAAAAAGGCTAGGCCCAAAGAAGAGCCAGGAAGGCCTGCCCCACCAGACTCTGCTCGGCTTCATCTGGGTATGCAGCAGGCCCCCTTAGTGAGTGAGAGGCTTATAGTCTACTATCAAATAAGGTAAGCCAAAGAATTTCTTTATGGCCGGCTCTGACACAGAGGGGCAGGGAAAGCCATAGTAGTGCTTTTAGGTTTTATGGCTTGCTTGAGGGGACAGTGTTGGAGTGTATATGACTTGTCTCACAAAGGAGGAATTACTGCTTTGTAGCTTGGCTTGTGAGAGAATGAGGGGTAGAGACAGGCAGGGGTAAAGGATGAGGTCAGAGAAACATTAGTTCTGAGGCCTTCCAATGCCCTTTAAAGCAGGCAGCCTCATAGGAAGAGTGGGTGTAGGTATTCAGGTTGTAGGTCACAGCAGAGAGCAGTGTCCTGAGTGATGACAGTTCAGCCTCCAGCCCTCCATTCAGATGCCTCAGCTAAAGCCAAGAGGAGCAGAGACAATCCATCACCAGTTAGCCTTGCTCACTCACCCATTCATTTCTGCATAGATTGCCAGGAGAATAAGTCAAACGAGTCAGGGAGTGGGGACGGGAGTTGGCTTTCACCTGTTCAGGAAATAGTCCCCATCGAAAGATCTGGAATGCCTGCTACATTGCAATTTGCCATTTATACTGAATTTTGTTTCACTGAACAGACTTATTTGAAGAACTTTCAAAGTGGTGACCAACTTACCATTTTTCTAAGAATTGGTTCAATTTCTGAGTTTTCCTAGGCTTCATTATGTTTTTAAAAAAACCTCCGTTTTTTTGTTTTGTTCTTCTTTTTTTTTTTTAATGCTTTGTATCTCTCCACAGAAAATATCCTCCCCTTTTTGCGTTGTTTCGTTTCAGGACTGTTGGTCTTTTCTTGGGGTTTGTGAAAATATTTGCGTTGTTTGTGACTTAGGCAAACTGACACCGTAGGCATACTCCTCTCTCTGTACAGCCTTCTCGATAGCTTTTAAACTTCTTCAGCCACGAGCTGCGATCTCTCATTTGGTCATCTGATCAGGCCCTCCTAATTCTAAGGTGCTGCTGTTCCTGAAAAAAGCTGGCTGTTCCGTAATGATGTGTCCCAATCAGCTGGGGAACTTAGGGAAGTAGTATAGTGATTCTCTGGCAGGAAGGCCAGACTATCAATACCCCCATTTTCCCCTTTCTCGGATCTGATCCGTGTTCCCTTCCCTAAAAACATTGCATGGGTCCTATGGAAGAGCAGCCAGTGCTCTTAACTGCTGAGCCATCTCTCCAGTTCCTTGACACAAATTATTTATGTCTTTACCTGGCAAAATTCTACAAGCTGACAGGGGATCTTTACCTATTAATACTGATTGCAACATATCAGCTTGTAGAATTTTGTCAGGTTCCGTTCCAAGCACCCACACAGTGGCTCAAAACTATCTGAAACTCCAGCTCCAGGGAATTGAGATGCCCTCTTCTGGCCTTTGTGGGCACAGGCACAAACATGGTGCATATACATATATGCAGGTAAAACATCCATACACATAAAATAAAATAACATAAATTTAAATTAAAAGTAAAAACACCCACAAATGATGTATGCACACTAGAAAATATAGTCATAAGCTTATGGTAGATGGTTTATACTTTATGAACCAGTTTTATTCCCAGAAATCATATCCTGAGATATTTTTGTTATTAAGGTGCAGGCACTGCTGTTAGTTACTGTTATTTATTACTATGATTTGGACTACATTTTAAAAATTATTGTTTCCTTATTAACTAATGAGCTGAAGAAAACCTTTGGCACATAATTCATTTTGGATTTGAATGAGGTCACATGTTTTAGCCTTTTGAGAATTACACCCTCCAAGGAACATTCAGGGACTGAGTCAGTGATATCAATGTTCTAACCATCAGAAGGTCAAGATTCTCAAACTTGTTGGGTACACCAAAGATTTTATGAACTGAATCTTCTCCTCCTACAGGAACCCCAGGGTGAGAGTGGTGTTAAAGAGAGAGATAAAAAAGACATGCACAGACAGAGGTGATTTTAACCTAAAAGGTCCCATCTTAACATGCCTACGTATGTGAGAAAAGGGTAAGGGTTCCTGTCATGTTCGCACTTCAAGTAAATTCTACTGAATTTTTCTCTTTTCCCCTATTTGTAGCTTCTGTTTCTTACTGAGAGAGATCTAATAAGAATATTGTTTAATGCTTCCTGTCCACCAGGATTATGTCTTTTGAAGTCTGGTCTTCAGTCTCTTGCCATAGTGTCTTGCTTTTAGTTGTTTTAGTTCAAGGGGTAAAATTTGATCCTAGCTACTCCATCTTCTCTAGAAGCAGAGACCTACTAGTGCCCATTTAATGAATTGCTTAGTGGCTTGTTATAAATACCTTTGCAGGAGTGTATTATATAATAAAATAAGGTGTTTGATCTCTCGAGCATCCTTCTGAGAGCTTCGAAGTTCCCCATGTTAACACTCTCAAATTCCATATTTACTTCTTAGAATAGTTGATCAATTATTTTGCCTTTCACTAAGCTGAAAGCGTGACAAGATATGAATGACATCAACTATGTTTTTATTTTACTCACTATTTCTTCAAGTATATAGTATATAAATTTGGTTTGATAGTTAGTAAATGAACTTGTGATGTCAGAAAAACTCACTTCTGTTCACACAGAATTTCAGGAAACTATTACTTCCTGATTATTCTGTGTATTTTCATAGCATCCATCCTATCTACTGGTCAGAGAAAATATTGGCAAAGGGACACTTTTATCTTAGATTGACAAGACTTGGCATTATCACCAATGACAAAAGAGGAATGACTTACTCATGAGATCCTGGAAGCTGAGCTCTAGAAATCTGTGACAGCCAAGGACCTTCCAAAGTAGGATATCTATACCCCACATAGAACGTACTGGGAAGCAACATACTGCTAGAGAGATATAGGAACCTATTGAAGCATCCCATAATCCCTCAGCCAGAAAAAGGGGAATAGTTATGGCCAGACCAGTGTATGGTATTAGATTATCTACTGTTGAGTATCTACAGTAGATAACAGATTATCTGTTGAGTACTCTAATAACCACCAGAAAAACCTATAAACAAGTAAAAGGCTATTGGTTTCTGTCATACTTAACCTGGGGGAGAAAAGTATGGTCCTAGACTTGATTAACATAAGGGCATGGAATTATTTGGTTTCAGCTATTGGGATTGGGATGTATGTCTGGTAGAGTTGAGCTCTCTGAAGTTCACCCCCCTCCTCCCCCAAAACATCAAGCTAAGCAGAATTGCCTTCAAAAGAAGCCTATGAACAAGAAAGGTTGAAATGACTAGGTGAACTGCAGTGTGAAAAACACCTCCTGATGTGATTTTAGTCTCAACATCTTGAAAATTAAAGAAGAATACGAGCAGATAGGCAAGGACCAGCCAAACTCAGGAAACCAAGCCTCTCTAGCTCCCCTTTTTGTCCAAACTTTCCAGCTCAGGACCTAACAAAGAAAACTAAACATGCCTACTTACCTAATAAGTTTGATGTGTTCCTTCTAGTTACTTCTCTGCCAGCTTCTCCATGCCAACAACTTCTCATCAGAGCACACCCAAAGCCTACCACACTCTCCTTTAATAAACCAGAAGGCTTTACTTTCATTTTTGCCAAACACAAATGATGGTGGTTGACATCCCTGTGCGAGCAAACCCTGAACACACAGCCACTGCTCTCTTCTGGGTTTTCATCATAGATTTCTATAAAGTACTTATAAATGTTTTAGAGCCAGGACTGGGTGGTTTCAAGGCAGATCTTGCAAAGCAGAAACTGGATGAAATGGGTAGCTATGCTGGTTAGTTTTTTTTTTCCCATTTGATATAGGCAATAATCCTCTGGGAAGAGGGAACCTTCTATAGAGAAGATGCCTCCATCTGACAGGCCTGAAGACAAGTCTGTGGGGGCATTTCTTGATTCATGTTTACATGGGAGGGCCCAGCCCAACAATGGCTGGTGACATCCCTGGGAAGGTGGTCCTGGGGTATAAAAAAGCAAGCTGAACAAGTTGTGGAGAGCAAGCCAGTAAGAGCACTCCTCCATGGACTTTGCTTCAGTTCCTGTCTCCAGGTTCCTGCCAGGACTTCTCTTCACAATAGACGATAAGGTATAAACTGAAATAAATCACTTCATCCTCCAGTTGCTTTTGGTCACTGTTTTATGACATCAGTAGAAGGCGAACTAGAAGGGCAGCTGTGACATTACTCTCTGACTAGAAATCACCACAAGACGGGAACCTTAACGCTTCCTTGAAAGCAAGCAGTCTTATTTCCAAGAGTTTGTATTTTACAGAGTGAAGAGCTAGGTTCTTGGTTTTCCTCATATTTAACACAGTAGAGAAAAGCACTATTGATCCCAGAATAGGTTAATACAAGGACAGGGAATTATGTGAGTTTCAGCTCTTGAGATTAGAATGGGTTTACGACATTTGGTGATATAGAGCTCTTGAAAGTCTATACCCCCAGAAATATCAAGTTAAATAGAGAATTATCTTCATAAGATCTAAAGAAACCATGTGAGGGAAGACAGTACCCAGGTGTAACAAGTCTTGGGATTGTTGAAGAGAAAAAGTTCATTTTGAGTCCATTTTGATTTTTCCCTTTCTTCAGCCAACCCAGACATCATAGCTAATCACTTGAAGGGTGCTGCAATTATCACAGCTTCTGTCTTTTAAAATAATTTCATTAATGAATACAATCTGGGTTTTTAAAAATTCTGTACACGTATTTAAAGTATTCAGATTCACTCTTCTTTACTCTCTTGTTCCCTTTCATCTCTGGTTGAACTCCTTCTTCTACCCGACCAGTTCCCCTCCTATTTCACACCTTTTGTTTTGTGGTCCAGAGTTTAACTGGAGTTTCTGACATGAGCAGAAATGAGATGTTATCTACTAGAGTTCAGGCAACTTACGACTCTACCTCTTTCGGCAATATTAACTAGCAATAGCACTTCAAGTAGGAGTAGGGTGTTCTGAGCCTCTCCACCATCCAAGATGGAATGTTGATAGGCCTGATCTTGTGTAGGTCTTTTCTATGTAAACACAACTTCTATGAGATCATGATCATAACAGTCACGTTATATCCAGAAGGTGCCACTGCACAGTACTCCATTCCATCCTTCAGCTCTCACATTCTTTCCAGCCTCCTCCATGATGCTCCCAGGATCTTGAAAGGTGTGATATAGATATCCCATTTAGGACTAAGAAGTCAACGGTCATTTATCCTTAGCACTTCGGTCGGTCACGAGTTTCTGTATTAGCTGCCAGCCTCTGGCCAGGGCTGAGAGCAGCTTTGCTCTATCATCATAAAGATAAATATTTATAGACATTTTGACAACATGACAATTGAACAAAACAACAGTAGTGGATCACCCCATAGAGCCTATGCCTCCATAGCTGGGGTCTTTTGATTGAGTTTACATACCAGGTGTGAGTTCCTTCCTGTGGAGCAGGTTTCAGCTCTGATCAGAAAGAAATCGGTTGCCCCCATAACAGTTATGCTACTATTGAATCAGTGAGCATACCACATCTGGCAGTCAGTATTGCAGCATGCAGGGTACACAATCAGGTAAGACTATTTGGTGAATTTCCCCATTGCACCTTGCACAGAACCTTCTGGCATTATACATGCTTGACTTCTGTGATTTTAAAAATATTTTTAAAATTATTTTATTTGTGATTATGTGTTTGTGTCTGTGTGAGTGAATGCTACATATATTCAGGTGCCCATAAAGTCCAGAAAGAGTTATTGGGTTACCTGTGGTGAGTTAGAAGCTAACTGAGAGGCCTTTGACAAGTGGTGGGAACTGAATTTGAGTCTCTTAGAAAAGAGGTAGGCATTCTTAACCTCTGAGCCTTCTTTCCAGCACAACCTCAAACCCATATGGAGGTCAGAAGATAACCTGTGGGAGTCCATTCCCTCTCTCTTTGCACTTCTGTGGCTTCTGGGCATCTAACTCAGGTCTTCAGACTTGGCAGGAAGTGCCTTTACTCACTGGGTCATCTCACCAGCCTTGCGCTAAGTTAGAGTGCTAAGCTGGCTCTTCCTATAATTTATGTTGAAAATTATTTGTCATTTCTTGCTCCAACTGTTTGTTGATGGTAGCTATGAGAAGCTATATACTGAGAAGGGGGCTGAGATGAAGAACATGATTTGCTTTACAATGTCACTATGGAAACAGAAAAGAGGCGTGAAGCTTTAGATATAAGTCTCAAAAACAATCTTACACGAGCTTTGAACCCACCTAACCAGCTCCATCCTGGCGATCCTATCTTGGTATTCTATAAGCAGCAGTGTGCCCTGGTCAGTTTCAACAGCTAAGATCAATTGCTAGTCCAAGGTACTCTGTCTATAGATGCACTTCTGCTGTTTTGTGCTTCTATCGCAGACTACCTGAGACTAAGTAGGAGGAACAGAGATTTATTTCTTGTTTTAGGTGCTGGGAAGTCCAAGAGGAAGGGATTGGCATCTGGTGAGGGTCTTCATGCTGTGTCCTCCCATGCAAATGTAGCAAAGGCAGAAAAGCTGGTACAAGGACTATATGATGAGGAAGATACCCCCCTTTATTTTATTATAGACCCACTCGAAGAGGGTAGCACACACTTTCTGAAGGTAGAGCTACTTTCTGAAGAACCCTGATTCTTAAGAATTAATTCTGTTACACCAGGCAGAGTGTTTTTATCACACACTTTGTGTGAAGGTGCACATTCAAGCTACAGTACCTCCTTTCCCATCAGACCAAGGATACTTGTTCTGGTGGAATTACAGGCATCACTGATGGGGATGAAGGAAGAAGTCGATGGGATGATAGGACTCTAATGTCATGAAATGTTGGCTATTTTACCTTCATTCCTTTTGTCTGTTTGTTTGTTTTGAGACAGGGTTTCTCTGTGTATCCTTGGCTGTCCTGGAACTCACTCTGTAGACCAAGCTGTCCTCGAACTCACAGAGATCCGTCTGACTCTGCCTCCCGAGTGCAGGGATTAAAGGTGTGCACCACCACCTCCCGGCTCCTTTCTTGGTTTTGAGTAAAGGGGGGCGGGGCAAACATAAGGAAATATTCAATTGGTACTTGATTATCTCAGTACAAAGAAAACTTGGGAAAACGACTTTTCTGTAGTCATTCTTTGCAGTATCCCATTTATCTTACACGTTTCTGCCCACGTCCTTCCACTTTTCTCCCTGTCCTCCCAAACATTTTATTGTTGATGCTTACTAGGGGACATGCATATTTCTGTGAAGAATTACCTGGGAAGCACGTGTAGGAAGGCATCTGTGTGCTCCAGTTTGCTCTCTGTTGCTGTGGTAAAGTATGAACTAACAGCAATGAATGTGGGGAGGCGTGGGTTGATTGCAGCTTACGGTAGTCCATCAGGAAGGGAAGTCAGGGCGGAACTTAAGCCAGGAACATGGTGGGCACCGAAACAGAGGCTCTAGAGAAACGCTGCTTACCGGCTTGCTTCTCTTAGCTGGCTCAGTTTGCTTCTCATACAATCCAGGACCATCTGCCCAGGGGTGGCACTACCCACAGTGGACTGGGTCCTCCCTTATCAATCATTGATCAAGGAATACCCTCCAGACTTCTTTCCTGCCGGTCTAATGGAGGTATTTTCTCTGTGGGGGTTTCCTGTTCCCAGATGGCTGTACCTTGTGTAAGGTTGATGTAAAACCAACCAGCACACTGTTCTTATGCAAAACAAATGCTCTGTGAGAGAAACAGCTTAGAAAGGGAGACCTTAAAACAACTGAGCAGGTCTCTGCTTGCAGCGGATCACTGTTTCCCTGTAGGAAACTGGTAGAGAAAATTGAGTTCCTATAATAAATTCTACCGCAGCAGCTTAGCTGTAAATGATTTTTTAAAAGTTACTTGACTGTGCAAACTGGCTAGAGCAGAAATACTTTAATGATGTTTCAAGAGCTTAATGTCAACCATCAGTGTCCAATAAAGGAAAATTACTTTTACTGATACATCTGGAAATAAGATGGGTTTTTGAGTCCAAATCTCTCAAGCTTTGCATAAAATCTGGAGTTTTATTCCTACTCTGTGCCTGTTATATAAACTTCTCGTATTTGATGGAGATAAAGAAGATGCATTAGACACCACTCGTTACATCGAAAAATGAGTAAGATGTTAATACATGTTACATTTATTGTTTGCCTATTGAGGGAAAAAGAAAGCAAATCATTTATTTAAGGGAAACAACTTTCCTTCAAGAAAGGGCAATATTTTAATAAGTGGAAAGGGACAGGGAGTGTGTTTTCAGATGGAAGCAGCGTCACTGTGATGAAAGATGCGGTGTGCCAAAGTAGCTACTTTGAAGGGGATGCACTGATCTGAATGTAAAATTTTGTTCTGTTTCTGTAAAATCCTAACTCTATCTTCATTTGTATCTGTTTATACATCTAACCAATATTTATTGCATAGCTACTTTGTGAGCCAGCATCAGAGGAAGCACGGGCAATATTTCAGTGAATAAGATAAGCATACACCAAGTGGAATTTTCAAACAATTAACTCATGCATTCATAGATTAGGTAAAATGAAGTTTAGCTCTGTGCCAGTGGCATGGAACCCATAGTAATGGTGAAAACAATCACCTCATGTAACTTTAGCTTATCAGACTCCAGAGTGCCTCCATCAGCACGAGAAACCTTGAGTGTTTTATCTTGCTGCTCTGCTGTTTTTTTGTTTTTCTATTTTTTACTTTTTTTTGTTTTTCTATTTTTTACTGTGTGTGTGTGTGTGTGTGTGTGTGTGTGCGCGCGCGCTCGCGCGTGCGCGCGCGCGCGTGCGCACATGTGTGCATGTGCTTGTGTTTAGAGGTCCAGATTCCCTGGATTTGGAGTTACAACCCTGGATTTGGAGTTGCGATTGGTAGTGAGCCATCTGACATGGGTGCTGGGATCTGAACTCAGGTCTTCTATGAGAGCAGCAAACACTTGTAAGCACTGAGCCATCTCTCAAGCCCCATCCTCTGTGACTCTTACCCACTGGGTATGTATGTTCTGCCCTTTGAGTCTGTTTTCTTTTAGTAGGCACAGTAAATTTGAGACACAAAATATTGCTATGGCAATGATCAACTCTTTTTCTTCTGGAGTAGTGCTCCATTCTATGGGCACAATGTAGTTTATTCTCAAGTTGAGGAAATTGTGGCTGTTTTAAGATTTTGGTGATAAAATTACTGCAAAATTTGTTCACAACTTTCTCTCTGAAAAAGCATAAGCTTTCCATTCACTTGGATAGACATCTAGAAATGGGACTGACGAGTTACATGGTTGGGTGTCTATTGGATTTTATAAAGCTGCCAAATTACTTTTTAGTGTGGCCATAGCATTTTTTTGTTTTTGGGTGAGCTTCACATATTTTCCTTTCACTGAAAATAGATGTTTTTAATATAATATATTTTGATTACATTTCCCCCTCCCCCCTGCTCCTCTCAGGTCCTCCCAACCTCCCCTCCCATCCAGATCCACACACTTTCTGTCTTAGAAAACAAACAAGCATCTAAGAAATAATAATAAAAGAAAATAAATAAATAAATCCAAACAAATTGGAGTATAACAAGACAACCAAACAAGAAAAAGAGCCAAAGAAAAAGCACATGAAATACATATAGATACAGAGACCCACAAACTAGAAGCCATAATTTATATGCAAAGAACCTGTAAGGTAGAATGTAGCTGTAAGTTTTTCCAGTCGCGCCTGGCCCTGAGGTCCCACAGCTGCTTATAAAATAACCACTCAGAGGCTTAATATTAATTGCAAATTATATGGCCTATGGCTTAGGATTCTTGCTAGCTAGCTCTTATAACTTAACTCAACCCAGTACTATTAATCTATGTATTGCCATGTGTTTCACGGCTTTGCCTGTGTCCCATTACATGTTGCTCCTTGGAAGGCAGTTCGGCATCTCCCTTTATTCTCCTTTCTCCTTTCACTCTCTCTTGGATTTTTCCACCTGGTTCAATCCTGCCCTGCCATAGGCCAATGTAGCTTTATTTATTAGCCAATGGGAGTAACACGTATTCACAGCATATGACATCCCACAGCAGTAGAAATTAAAATAAAATAAAATACCTTGACTCAACATTATGTCACTGAATTTGTTCTGTGTTAGTCGTCTACTCTTGGGCATGGGAACTGTTTTTAAGAGTGGTTTGTTTCCACAGTGAGACTCCTTTGGAGAAAACACGTTTTCCATTTGCAACTGGCTATCAATTGGAAATAGCTTCTGGGTTAGGGATGGGGGCATTTGCCCATTTCTTTCATCTCCAGGACCCCATCTGGTCAGACCCATGCAGGTCCTGTGCATGCTGACACAGTCTCTTTGTGTCTTAGTCAGTGCTGTGAAGAGACACCGTGACATGGTTTCTCTGCGTAACAGCCCTGGCTGTCCTGAAACTTTCTTTGTAGAACAGGCTGGCCTCAATCTCACAGCGATCAGCCTGCCTCTGCCTCCAGAGTGGTGTAATTAAACATTTATTTGTGGCTGACTTACAGGTTGAGAGAAGTTTAGTTCTCTGTGGTGGTAGCTGGAAGCATGGTGGCACACAGGCAGATATGGTGCTGGAGAGGGAGCCAAGGGTTCTACACCTGGGTCAGCAGGCAGCAGGAAGAAAGAATGAGCCACTGGGCCTGGCTTGAGCTTCTGAAACCTTAAAGCCCACCCCCAGTGACACACTTCCTCCAACAAGGCCACACCTCCTAATAGTGACACTCCCTATGAACCTATGGGGGCCATTTTCATTCAAACCACCACACTGTGAGTTCATATGTGTGCTAGCCCTGTTGTGTCTAGAAGATGCTGTGGGATATTTGTACACTGTGTGAAGATGTATTGCTGTGATTGGTGTAATAAAAAGCTGAATGGCCAATAACTAGGCAGGAGAGTATAGGTGAGACTTCCAGGCAGAGAGAGAACTCTGGGAAGAAGAAAGGCAGAATCGTCAGCCAGATGTGGAGGAAGCAGGGTGGGCAGTGTGGAGATGAGGTAAGGAGCCATGTGGAAGAATGTAGATTTAAAAATACGGGTTAATTTAAGTTATAAGAACTAGTTAGGAGCAAGCCTAAGCTAAGGCTGAGTTTGCATAATTAATAGTAAGTCTCCGTGTCGTTATTTGCAGGCTGGCAGTTCTGACATGAAAGCTTGTTACAAGGAGGTCTTGATTCCTTGGTGTCTTCTGTCCTCTCTGGCTCTTGCACTCTTTCTGCCTCCTCTTAGGCAGAGTTCCCCGAGCCCTGAGGGGAGGGATTTGATGGAGAGTTCCCTTTTAGAGCTGTGTTCCAAAATCTCTCACTCTCTGCATATTATCTGGCTGTGGATCTCTGTATTTGTAGCCATCTGCTTTAGGAGGACACTTCTCTGACAATGGCTGAGCCAGGCACTTGTCTATGAGTATAGCAGAAAGTTTTTAGGAGTCACTTTATTGCTACATTTCTTTAGCAGAAGTGTAGTATTTGGTTTTAACCTAGATCCCTGGACTGTCTACTCTCTAGCTCTTGGCCACCCAAGCAGAGTTGGGTATGGGTTCCGTCTCATGGAGTGGCCCTTAACTCAAATCAGAGATTGATTGGTTACATCCACAAGCTTTGAGTCACTATTGCACCAGTGAATCTTACAGTCAGGTCACTCTTACATATGAAGGGTTTGTAGCTGGGTTGGTGATTTCCTTTCTCCTTTGGCAGCATGCAGAGTACCTTCCAGTAGCATGAACACTGATTTGTAGTGGTGACAGCTCTAGGTAGACTTCTTCATGGTCAGTGAGTTGTGTAGGTGTTGTCTTCAACAATAGGGCCTGACTGCCAGTTAGTGGAGAGACAATAGTGGCCAGAGCATTTTCCAATCATACAGGGAACATGTATGATGTCATCCATCAGCACTTGGCATTGTTGGGTTTTTCCATCTTTCTTACAGTTATGCTAACAGGTGTGTAGAGTGTCTCATGTGGTTTTAATTAGCACTTCACTGATGATATTGAGTATCCTTTGATGTGCCACTTAGCATCTGTGTATCTTTTGCTCATTTACTATATTCCCTTGTTTGATTTC